>JAJPUD010008795.1:8485-34181 GCA_023553655.1 Myrmecobius fasciatus
GCATTTATTGTATATTAGACATTGTTCTAGAAGTTAGAAGATAAAGCAGATCCACATATACCTTTCTTATTACCCCCATCCTAATCTCAAAACATAGGGAAATTTACCTAGTGGAGATAAAAACAAAAGAATCCAGTTGAACTTTACCTCTATCAAAACCCACAGAATTTGGCCAGATTGGTAAAGCAGAAGTTTTAGGATAACTAGTTAAAAAACAGTATAAATTTTTTTGCTATTTGGTAATGTTGCTTTTTACTGAAACTAAATTACCTTTTCCTCCCCAGATATCATTAAGGCCTGATAATACTTTTATAGATTATTTAAATAAAAGCAATATCCAAGGAAGAAGCTCAGGTCGTAAGTCACTGAATCTCAAAAGTGATCAGAGTTGTGGTGCTCTTTATAGTAAGAGCTCTTTATAGGCATTTCAGTATCTGGGGCAAATTTGACAAAACATACAGGATTTGGGTGTGAGTAGGGGGGGATAGGCAGATAAAGCCAAATAGGGTTCGCTAAAAAAGAAAGATATTATCTAGAACTTCCCACTTTAACTAATTAAGATGTCAGGGTATATCACCATATGCAGCTCCAAAGCAATATCATTATTTCACTGTTAATAGTTGTTATTTGCTGATATTTTATATTAGATCTCTTGGTTATACATATAACAAGGCCAAAATGAAACGAAAGACAAATAATTTAAAGAGTTGGGGAAAGAGGTCAGGGATTCTATTTTGAGTTGGTATGAAGGAGGATTCACTCTATCTTCTTCCTTTCCCCTCTAAATTATATAAACTAACCATATGACTCCACAAAAGGAATTCAGGGAAGAGTTAAACACTCTTGAGACATGGGCACATATGGTTAATTTTAACATATACAACTTATCTGTCCATAAAATGATTCTCATACAATCTAAAGGAGGTTCCTTATAGAAATATAATTTTAGGCAAAAATTGAATAAGAAAAATTTTGTTTCAGATAATCAAATTAAAATAAAAGCACAAAGTAATATTTTTTAACATTTTAGGAATGGAGAAAAGCACAAAGTAATACTTTTTTTTAACATTTGGAGAAAATCATCCCTTATCTTATTTCAGTTGATAAAATAGCATTAGAGATTTGTATTAGAAAGAAGCCTTTAAAAGGATTAGATCTATTGACAGAGAAATGCAAATTAAGACAACTCTGAGGTACCACTACACACCTATCAGATTAGCTAAAATGACAGGAAAGGATAATGACAGGTGTTGGAGGGGATGTGGGAAAACTGGGACACTGATACATTGTTGGTGGAACTGTGAACGGATCCAGCCATTCTGGAGAGCAATTTGGAGCTATGCTCAAAAAGTTACCAAACTGTGCATACCCTTTTACCCAGCAGTGTTTCTATTGGGTTTATATCCCAAAGAAATCATAAAAGAAGGAAAGAGCCCCACATGTGCAAGAATGTTTGTGGCAGCTCATTTTGTAGTGGCTAGAAACTGGAAACTGAATGGATGCCCATCAATTGGAGAGTGGCTGAATAAATTATGGTATATGAATGTTACGGAATATTACTGTTCTGTGAGAAACGACCAGCAGGATGACTTCAGAGAGGCCTGGAGAGACATGCATGAACTGATGCTGAGTGAAACAAGCAGAACCAGGAGATCATTATACACAGCAACAAGACTATACGATGATCAATTCTGATGGACATGGTTCTCTTCAACAATGAAATGCTTCAAACCAGTTCCAATTATTCAGTGAAGAAAGCCATATACACCCAGAGAGAGGAATGTGAAATGTGGACCACAACATAACATTTTCATGCTCTCTATTGATGTTTGCTTGCATTGTATTTCCTTTTCTGATTATTCTTTCTTGCAGATACGATTTTTCCTGCACAAATGTGATGTGTGGAAATATGTATACATATATTCGATTTTTCAAGTATTTTCACATAATTAACATGTAGTGGATATCCTGCCATCTAGGGGAGGGGTGGGAAGTAGGGGGGAAAACTTTGTAACAGAAAGCTTTGTAAGGGTTAATGTTGAAGAATTACCCATACATATGTTTTGCAAATAAAAAGTATTAATAAAATAAAATAAAAAATAAATTTAAAAAGATCTATCAAGAAGAAAAGAAGCTATTAAATAGAAATATAGCAGCATTCACTTTTTAGATCTGAAGAGAAAGAGGAAATATGATTCAAATTCAAATATGGCATTCAAAACATTTATATTATTGAAATAGGAATTGAATGCATTTGTGTAATAATGGTGAAAGAGGGAAACAGAATAGAGAGGAGACAGAGAGAGAGAAAGAGAGAGAGAGAGAGAATAGGAGGCAAGAGAAAGGAAAGGAAAGGAGGAGAAGAAGAAGATAAGAAAAAGAAAACAGAAATAAATTCAAAATCAAAATTCTCATTTTTAAGCAGGGTGGTACTTGCTGAAGATGGGGATGGCTATGGCAGTTACTTAAAATTAGACAGTTAAGTTTGCCACATAGATTGACTATTCCTTTCATTTGAGGAACAGAGCCAAAGATGGTGGAGAGTAGACAGGTCTTTGAGCTCTTCCTGGCTTCCCTCTGAATCAACACCATATTAAGCTTCTGAATGGATTTTGGAGTAACAGAACCCACAAATATTTGGAGTGTGACAAATTTCCATCAGAAGACATTTTAGAAGAACTTCAGGAAAGGTCTGTCTCAATTGGACAAGAGAGTATGCAGCTGAGTGCAGATAACTCAGGGAGAACCTGGGTGGAGAAACCTCCCTTGCACTGGGGAATCTTAGTCTCAGGATCTTAGTCAAAATATAGCAGTGCTGGCTGTACTGTCCTGGTTCAGAAGCTAATTGATGAGCAGTCTAGATTTTAGACCTCCAATGCAAATATAGAAGGCAATTAGTGAGCCCCTGAACCCCAGTAAAAGAAATGGGACTTGGCCACACCTACCCAATACCCAAAGGAAGCCAGCAGCACTGGCCCCAAGGCAGCAAGCATTAAATACCTGCCACTTGTAGAGGAAACTAAGGATAATCTCCCTTGTGCCCCGAGCAGACCTCAATCTTTAAAAATGAGCAAAAAAGGAAAAAGGACTCTGACCATGGATATCTATTATAGAAACAGGGAAGAACAAACCTCAAATCCTGAGAAAAATAAGGGTAAAACACCTCCAGATGAAACCTCAAAAGATGATATGAGTTGGTTTCCAATTCAAAAAGCTCTCTTGGAAGAATTTTTAAAAGAGTTTAAAAGAGAGTTAGGAGAAAAATGGAGTAAGGAAATGAGAGATTTGCAGGAAAGTTTGGAAAAGGAAACGTGGAAATTATCTGAAAAAAAAACAACTCCTTAAAAAATACATTTGGCAAAATGGAAAAAGTAAACAACTCCTTGAAAAAACAGAAGTGATGAAATGGAAAAAGAGAACAACTCCCTAAAAAATAGAATTGGTGAAATGGAAAAAAAAAATCCAATGAACAAAACAACTCATTTAAAAATTCAATTAGCCAAATGCAAAAGGAGGTTTAAAAAAGCTAACTGAAGAACAAGTCAAACAATTTTTTTTTTAATGGAAGAAAATAGAGGTAAAAACCATATGAAAAAAAAATAGAGAGAAAATCTTTCAAAAATCAAGGAAAACTGTCCTGATGTCCTAGAACCAGAATGTAAAATAGCCATTGAAAGAATTCACCAATCTCCTGAAAGAGACTCCAAAGTGACAATTCTAAGGAATATTGTAACTAAATTCCCTTCATTTTAACACTTAGAGGCCATTTCAGAATTATTAATTGATCTAATTCTTTATTTCCTGAGAAAGCTAGTTGCTTCTTCAGTTTAAAGAGTTTAAGTGACTTGCCAAGGTCACATAACTAGTAAGTATCTTATATATATATATATAATATGTATAATATATATGCATATATATTATATATATATGTATACATTAATATATGTATACATATATATATGTGTGTGTGTGTGTGTGTGTGTGTGTGTGTGTATGTATGTATCTTTTCATGGGGGTAGCTAGATGGATCAGTGCCTAATTTGCTAGGCTTAGAATCAGGAAGACTTGAATTCAAATCCAGTTTTAGATATTTTAGATACTTAGGAGAATTGTGGATTTCTAAAATCTTATAATGGCCAAGTTGGAAAGGACTACAGAGGTCAAATAGTTCTTTAAGTAAGAATTTCCTATGTAGTCTCTTTGACAAGTAGTCATCTGGCTTCATTTGGGTATACTCAGGTAGGGTGAGGTCATTCTCCTGAAGAATTTTACACATCGGTAGAGCCCAAACTTTTAGGAAGTTTATTTCCAACAAATCAACTTTCTTATAGCATCCATTTGTTGGTAGTGTCTTTCCCTGTAAAGTCAAGAAAGGCAATTTTAATCACTTCTCTATCATAGTCCTCCAAATTTCTGAAGACATCAATCATGCCCTATCTTCACGCTTACAAATTTTTCTTGTCCAGGATAAACAGTTCCATTTCCTTCTATTGATATTTCAATATCCTCACCTGAGAACTCACCCCTTTATGGCTTATCAAATTTCTTTCCTAAAATATGGTACTCATAATTAAACCCAATACAAGAACACAGTACAGTGGTATAATCAACCCTCTCATTTTTGACATGGCATTTCTACTAATGGAAGCTAAGTTTAAAATTAGAAATAACTCAAACATCAATGGAAAGATAAAACATGAATGAAAGTAGATGAACACATCTTATGAACAATAATTTGCACATCACAAACAACATAGATTTCATCAAAGACATATATGAGCAAAAAGGGAAACAAGTACATCATGTACTGAGATATGTAGCCTGAGGGCTTTACGTGATACCTGCATCACTCTTTATCCAGTTTTGGGAAAGATATAGACATATTTCAGATTGTGAACCTGTAATCACACCAGTAAGTGGACTATATATTTGAAAAGATCATCTTAATGAAGTGCTTTTAGATCATTTTTTTTTTCTGTTAGAGACCTCTGTAACAATCCGGTGAAGTCTATGGACATCTTCTAAAATTAGTGTTTTTAAATGCAAATTTTGGAAGGAAACAAAAATGTCTTTTATCTTTCCTGACAATATTCTAATAAAATCCTACTATTCATTGGTCTTTTCTTTCAGGTACCTAACCTTCTTTCTATTAAAAAAAAAATCAGTTTTCAAATGAGTTCTATTTACAGCCACTCTTTTGATAACTGTTTTTTTTTTTTTCTTCTACACAGGAAGCATTTGTATTTAGTTTCTTAGAATTTTATCTTTTGAAATACACCATTTTTCTTGAGACAAAGTCTCATAAAAATTTAGATCATGGAATCCTTTATTTTCTCTGGACTTTTAAAATTACCCAATATCCAGCATACATATCCATCTACTATCAGATTTCCTTTCCTATTCTTTCAGGAACTCTTAGATGGCATGACTGTTCCATCCCAATGTTACTGATAATGATATTTCAAGCATTCTTCTTATTAGTCAAAATCAGGTTCAAAATAACTATCAGTATCAGCACCTCCTTTATTTTCTAAATGATTATATTATGAAGAGTGCAAGTCAATCTTGGATACTGTTTTGCTGTAAGCTAAGAGAAGATGTGAAAATAGTTGAAGTTTATTATTTCCACTGTGTCCTATTCACACCAACTTTATAAACTCTCAGGAATTCATCTATCTCCCTTGATAATTCAGTACAGAGTATTCTAAGCATTTTTGTTCTTAATCTAAAGTATTAAAGCTTAAAAACTACGCTAAAACTTTTGAGAAATCTATTATGCTTCTTTCCCAATATTGCTTCTATCTCTTCCCTTTTTGTTATTCATCTGGATTATTCCTACAAGGCTCTCTTTCTTTTTTTCTATCAACTTCTAGGGTTTTTAATGTCTTTTTGATATATGATGTTGTCCCTTAACTCCTTATCTCTAATATATACCTTTTAAACAGGGCGCATGTCTTTATGTTGCATTTTTAGAGACATAACTCCCAACACACAAAACCAAGTTTTGTGTATGAAATTGCCTATACAATTTTGCACTGATTACAAAACCAATTTGTTTGTTGGTTTTGTTGAGTTGGTGTTAGGTTGAAAATCAGTTGATCCAACTTTGAGGCTTGAGGACTGAGAAACAACTTTTGTGATCTAGTCTAGAGATAACAGAGACAAGGGTTTATCCAGCAGCAGTATCTCATTTGGACATCAACTTTGTACTATACAGAAAGTATGTTAATCCATGGCTCCCAGGGGCTATTGTTGTATAAAGAAGAGTTTTATCTTTAAAACATTAAAGGAATGTGTCTACACTTGGCTTTGAAATATCCTTGCAATAACTACCTCTTTGAAAAACAAGTTGATTTTAATCAATTAAATGGAACTGGGATGCTAGTCATTGGCAGCTAACAGCAGGGGACAAAGACATTGGAATGGAACCTTACGCTAATACCTTGAGAAATTTACCCTAAACTTCTCAAGGATATCAATAAAACCGTGAGGAAAAAATATAGCTAGCTTCACTCTGGGAGAGTATGGTCAGAGTATTTGCTGCATATGAATCTGTGATTTTCTTTCAAAATACTATGACTTTGAATCACTAAATGTTCCTATTATTATATTTCTTTTTGTATCATGTCTACTACACTTTACAGCAGGGATTCTTAATCTGAGATTCATAAACTACATGTGTTTATACACATGGAGATATAAATTTAAATGCATATACACATAAATAGCTAGATTGCAATATATTTATATGTATAAGCATAGATAACTATTACAATATAATTGTTTTTCTTTTAATGCATTGTATTTAATTTTTGCATTAAAAACATTTTTCTGAGGTGGAATACATAGGCTTCACCAGACTGTCAAAGGATTCAGAACACTAAAAAATGGTTTAAAATACCTCTACAATATCTAATTTGGAAGATGCATTGGGATCATTTTTCTTGCCTCTATTTTTTCACTTAAAAACTTCTTGTTCATATTTTCAAGGTTCTAGGGAAGTATATTTTCTTGATCTTCATTAGATTCTCTTATTCTCTCCCCAATAACTTTATAATAATTATTCTTATTTGCTGTCATCCTCCAGAAATATAAATTCAGTTCTCCAGCACCATTCTCTCAGTCAACGTTTTCCTTGAAATAACTTTTTTTCCCTTTTCTAAAACCCCAGTTTTTTATCAACAGTAGATATGAAAATGCCACCTATAACCCTGAAGATCTTTAGTTTTCTGAAAAGGACTTCAGAAACCCTATAAGTCTTTTCTCATTTATAAATGGTACTATTTTTATCCCTACAGAAATTTCCAGATATGGTTATGGTTATGGCTTTGAGAAGTTTCAGGAAGTTTTTGCTGAAGTCCCAGATGCAGTATACTCCAGTAAGACCTCCTGGCAAAGTTCTTTTCCTTTGGGTAGATTGTGATAAAGACTCAACTTGAGAATTTTTAGTAATTAAAAGATTTTTGTATATATGTAACCATTCAGCATTCTTTGAATAAAAATGGTCTGTTTAAAAAGAGTTTAATAAAAAGACTATTTGTTTTACAATCTCTGTGTATATACTACCAGTAAAGCTTCTAGCCTGGAAGGAATAGTTATTAGGAGAGGATGTGATACAATATCATGTCCAGAGATTTTTTTTGGTCTATTCAGTAGATGAAGTCTATAGAATCTTGCCCCAGAATAAGTTGATCACCATTAAAAGGCTCATAGACTCAGAAATTTATAACTTGGAGGAATCTTAAAGGCCATTTAATCAACCCCCACCTTTTTTTCTTTTACAAATGAAAAAGCTGAGGATGGGAAAGATTAAGAGGAAAAAGGTTACTAATTCAAGATCACACTGGTAGCAAATATTACTGTGAACAAAGGAGTAGGGGTTGTATCTTTTTATATTGACCCATTAATATAAACTCTGGGCCTCTAGAATTAGAACACAATCATGTGTACTAATGAATTATATAAAGAAAGTATAATCTTGATTGCTTCAATCACATGGAGAGAAGAATGTAATCTCTTGATTGTGCTTGGAAAGTACAAAATATTCAGCATTCTAAAAGGTTGTAGGGATAATAATTTACAGGAAACTAATCTGAGTACTTTCAAAGTATAGCTGAGGCTAATTCTGTAACTGGAGAGTGTTTTTTGAGATATCAGTGAGGTTGACTCATACTGAGATAAACCACAAGTCAAAGGAGTCAGAATACCAAGAGTTTCTTAAAAGGAAATGTATTCCCAGAATCACAGTAATACTGGCATTGATGTTGGAGAACAATTTGGGATTTTTGTTGTTTTTAAATACAGCTAGCAGGACTAACTTTCTCCAGTATGCATTTCTTGGTTTTTCCATTTTGAATAAAGAAAGCAGGAAAGAGGTTGTGGAATCACAAGCAGCAAAAACAAATTTCAGATTTTCCTAGTCATCTTTTTTCCCCTTATCAATTTTGTCTATTACAAATGATCAAAAACTGAAACTTATGGAGATTACAACATATCCCTACACTAAGAATATTGATTGCAAATCACCTTCACTTTTTTCTACCTTAATTCCATTTTGGTAATAAACGAAGGAAAGAAGTGGAAAACATAAGGGAAGAGAGAAAAGGAAGAAGATATGAAGAAAAGGGAGGTGGAAAGAGCACAGTCACTAAAAAGAAAATAATTGAGTCTATTACTGATTTTTTTTCCTGACATTCCATTCCTCCCCACTGCAAAAAAAAAGCAAATAATGTCATTAAAAATATTTTCAAATGATACAAATAAAAATCTACAAATTAATGGGATTAAATTAGTCTTTATCTTGTATGCCCTAAAAAATTAATGCTGCTATGGCTCTGGACACTATTACCTTTGTTATAATATTCTTAAGATCAGTGCTTTTAGCAATTAAAATTAATTGGTGACCTTTTACAAAAAATAAGGTCACATGATCTTTCTAACAATTGAAATAACAATTGATATTTGTAAAGCACTTTAAGGTATGAAAAGTGCTCAACACATGCTATCTAACTGATTCTCATGATATCCCAAATGTGTAAAATAAATAAGTATACAAAAATTATTATCCTTTTTTGGTTAGTTAACAAGTAATTCTGAAGTGTTTACCACATGCCCAGTTGGTACTAGGTACTGGTGATACTAAGAAATGAAAAAACAATCCCTACCTTCAAGGATCTCAAATTTTAGCGAGGGAAACAACATGAAAATGACTGTGTATACACAAGCTATATTGAGAACAGGTGGAAAGTAATCCCAGTGGCAATCATGAGAGGCTTCCTATAAAAAATGGGAACTGAGCTGAGTTTAAAAGAAAGCCAGTTAAATTGAGGCAGAAATGAAAAGAAAAAAAATGGAGGATAGTAGTGCAAAGGCACTAACATAAAAGATAAAACAAATAAGTAGGTCAGTATTACTGTACTGAAGAATTCTACAAGAGTTTAAGTAAACTAAAAAGGAAGGGTTAGGCATGTTGAGGAAAAAAAATAAAACCTTAAATGGCAGACTTTATATTTGAACCTTGACGCTTATAATTTTTGAATTATTTGAATATATTTGAAACTGAAGCTTATAAAGTGATAGGCAAATATGATTTGATCTTCATTGCAGCACAAACATTTTAGTAGCTATGTGAAAGATGAATTAGAAAGTGGAAGGACGAGGAAGGAAGACCATTTCTAACAGTCTAGGAGAGAAGAAATAAAATCCAAACTAGGGTGATGGTTCTTAGTGGAGAGAGATGTTTGGAAAGTGGAAACAAGATTTGACAATGGATTAGACATGTGCAGTGAGCAAGAGAATGGTATGGAGGATGACACTGAAGTTTTGAACTTGGTAACTGGAAGAATACTTTTGCCTTCAACAATAATAAGGAATTTTCAGAAGAAAGGATACTTTAAGGGAAAGATAATAAATTTTGTTGACATATGGAGTTTTAAATGCCAATAGGACATTCAATTCAAAATATACAAAAGACAATTGTTGATGTAAAATTATAACTCAAGAAACAAATTATGGACTGAAATAATTAATAATAATAATTTATATATATATAGTATTATTAAGTTACATATTATATATTATGTTATTATTTATATAACACTAAGTTCTGCAAAACACTTTACCAATATTATATAATTTTATCCTCAACATAACCCTGTAATATGAGTACTTGTATTACCTGTTATTATAGGTGATATATATCTTAATATAACATATTATGGCATAATGTGTTACATTACCATCTATTTTATACATGAGATAAGAGTCTGAGAAAGTTTAAGTGACTTACTTAGGGTCACATACTTATTAAGTATCTCAGGATGTATCTCTAAATCAAATCTCTCTTACTCCAAAACTAATCTATCTACTGTACTATCTAACTTCTTATAAAGATTTGGGAATCATCTGCATAGACATTTATAATTGAACCCATAGAGGCTAATGAGAGCACTGAGTGAGAGAATACAGAAGCAAAAGAGAAGAGGGCCCAGGATTGAACTTTGGGTTGGTGTAAAATGGATAAAGACACAGCAAAGGAATGGTTAGAAAGATAAAAGAAGAAGACCCCAAGGCAATAATACCATGAGGCAGTATTAAAGAAGAGAAAGCAATCAACAGTATCAAATGCAAGAAATAACAAGTCAAGAATAACGATTTTAAATGGACTTTACATTTCTCAATAAGGACGTTGAATCCCAAAGTTGAAGAATGTTCCTTGAGGACATACAGCTAGTACAGTAAGTGTCAGAAGCAAAATCTGAATCCAGTCTCAATTATATTTAATACTCCTCCCATTAAACAAGTTATGTCTCAAGAAACTAAATTTTATCCATTCTTAAAATCTAGGACCCAGCAATCTTTTTGGTAAATCTTGTCTTGTGAATCCCAGTCCATACTCATCTCTTTCTCTGCTGCACAAATAAAATACTTATTCTTTGTTTCCTCTTATTTGGCATTTGCTACATTTATCTTATGTAATTCATTATTTTAGTGTATCTATATATGTATAGTGTAATGCTGCTACTGCTCCATAAGTGTTAATTATATTCACACGCACTCAATACAAAACCTTTTACCTACTAGCCATGAGTTCACTCTGTAGGCAAATATTTCCTAAGAATCAGATATATTTAAGATGAGAATGATAAACAAAACATATTTATTGTCTTCAAAGATCTTACAGCTTAATATGGGAGAGAAGAAGAGGAATGAGAAAAATACACAGAAACATAATGCAAAGAAACTTTCTAAGTCCCTGAAAAGAGGTGCAAAAATGATATGGGGATTCAGACAAATGTGAGATAAAATCCCATTGACAAGATCAGGAAAGATTTACCAAAGGAGGCAGCAATTGTGCCAGAAGTTAAAGTGTGTCTAACATCTCAATAGGCAAAAAACAAGTGAGGACCAGCCATTGCAGGTGGAAGGAAGAACATTAATAAAGGTATGGAAACAGGAAAGCAAAAGAGATGTCCAGGGAACAATGCATTTAGGACAGGGATAAGAAAAGGACCTGTGATTTCATTGTTATAGAGAATTCCCAGATGAGAAACTATTTACCAATCCGCCTCTCCCAGTACTATCTAAAAGATACCTAGACTATTAAAATAGTCTTCTAGTTACCTAAAGCACTAAAGGTTATACGATCTACCAGGAGGCACACAGTAAAGATTTCTCAGAGGTAAGAATCAGACGTATGTCTT
Source organism: Myrmecobius fasciatus (assembly GCA_023553655.1). Lineage (NCBI taxonomy): Eukaryota > Metazoa > Chordata > Mammalia > Dasyuromorphia > Myrmecobiidae > Myrmecobius > Myrmecobius fasciatus. Next base: position 20,188 of record JAJPUD010008795.1, read on the forward strand.
TCTGGCTTCCAGTCCAGCTCTGTCCACTATACCATGGCTGCCTTATTAAGATATGTCTATAAAAATGATTTAAGGAGAAGATATTAACACAAACTCACAGAGACTGCACTTTATTAGGCCGTTTAAAAACATGACATAGTATGAGTAACATGACAAAATAGAGCAGAATACTAGAACTAGAAAAAATTTGCCAGGTCATGTAATCCACCTCCCTCATTTTACATACTAGTAAATTAAATCAAAAAGAGACTATATTACTTTTTCAAACTCCCACAGCAAATAAACTGGAGATTTGGGATTAAAATGTAGAATCAGCTAAAAGTAAGAGCATTTCTTTCCTTCTCAAAAATAAGATCAAAGAAAGAAGGGAGTAAAAATAGACATGTTGAGGTACAGAAAAGAGAAACTTACCTTTGATGACTTCATAATCATTAAGAGATAAATTAAAAGGATAACCAATAAGCAGGAAAGATTCAGATGAGATTAGATTGTATGAATTTGTAGTAGACCTAATCTATATAATTTCATTAGTTTTCCATTAATGGTTGGAATTCCAAGAGCAGCAATAGAGTTAACAAACTGAAGTTTGAGGACTAGGATAGCATTATTTGTTGAGAGTTAAGAAATTAAAATACTCTAGGGTGATTGAGATCATTGCAAATGTTGATACTGGTAAATTGGAAATAAGTGAAATCTGAGGATAGTTGATATGGTAGAAGAATAAGAATGGGTCTAGAAAGCACATGCCATGTTGTAAACAAAGTGTAAGCTCCATAGGAATGAAGAATTATAAAAGAAAAATTTTAAGAGAATGTGGTTAATGAGAAATTTCAGCATGACTTGGTTGCATAGCTGGAATTATACTTGAAATCAGCAATATTCAGTTTCTAAAACTACTTCCAACCCTTGCTATGTGACTATTGGCAAATCACTTAAAATCTCCGAACCTCATTTTCTTTATCTGGAAAAGCAATATAATAATATCTGTGGTTCCTAACTCAAAGGATGTTTTTAGACCAAAATCAAATAATATATATGTAAAGCACTTTACAAACTTAAAAATTCTATATAAATGTCAGTTATTATTAGTTCAAGATTCCTGAAGTGAAATAGCAAAGATGAAGTAGAAAATGTATTCATGCCTTTAGTTGGCTGAAATGGAATGTCTATGGAAGTCTGTAGAATGGAGGAGGCCAAGGCCAGTTGGGTCATCAACATGGATGATACAGGATGAGAGTGTGGAGAAAGACTGTGCAAAAGAAGTAAAGTTATTGGGGAAGGTGGTCAAATGTCTTAGAGTAGAAGAAAAGAGAAAAGGGAAAGTGGATGAAAATTAAATGGTAAATGAACAGAATGCTGGACCTGCAGTCAGGGAGATGAGCTCAAATATAGATTCAAATACTTATTACTTGTGTTATCTTGGGAAAGCTACTTAACTTTTGCCTCTCTCGTGGACAATCAAAAGGAGATAATAAAAACATCTACAAGAGTTGTAGTGAGTATAAAATGCAAACCTTAAAGAATTACACAAATGCAAGCTATTATTATGAGTTACTGTTTAACTGTATGATTTCTGACACCATAACCTAAATTCTAACTCTAGAGACACTAATGGTCAAATATTTTCCATAGAGGGTGATCAACCTTCATTTGGCAATCTGCTACCCTTCAGCACCAGACATAAGCCAGATCTTTTAAAATTAATATATTATTTTAATAAAAATAAAAATTATTCATTTATCTGCATGTATTTTTGTATTTAAATCACACACTTGCCCCCCAGAGGAAAGATTTAAGGCACATGTGCACATGCACATACACACATATACCCACAATCCATCCTTGGACATTACCTAGCATTGTGATTCTCTGGGCAAATCATTTAACCTATTTCTACCTCATTTTCTTCATTTTTGAAATTGGAATAATAATAATAGTACCTCATGGGATCATTGGAAGTACAAAATGAGAAAATATTTGCCTAGCACTTTTCAAAGCTAAAAACTTTATATAAATGTTAGCTATCATTATCATCATCATCTAAGTAATATGTAGTCCTAAACTAGTAGAATAGAAATTCAAAACTAACAAAGCAAAGTCAATCATTTTTAGTATAAATGATTTCTTATACAAGTCCAACAAATTGATGGATGAAGGTGAATATATGTCCCATTGATATCTCAAACTCAACTTATCTAAAATCAAACTCAGCATCTCCTCAAAACAATTCTCTATACCTTATTTTTTTTTAATTTCTGTTAAGGGATATCCAATTTTCCCTATGACCAAAGCTTAAAATAAGTGTTATTTTTTTTCTTTCCCTTAGCCTCTTTATCCAATTAGTTATTTATTTTTCTGCTCTATCTCTAACAGCCACATTTTCATTTGATTGTCACCATCCTAATTTCAGACCCTAACAATGTCTAGTCTGGATTATCACAAACTTATCTGATTGATCTCTATGTCTTTAGTCTTAACTCTAAACTATCCTTCAGACTGCCACAAGATTAATAGTTCTGATGATAATGTATTTTCCTGGACCCCCATGTTTCCTTCAAGACCTTTCTATTTTCTACCAAGGAAGGTTCAAGCTCTTTGCATTTGGAATTCAAGGTCTTCTACAATTTGACCCCAACCTCTTTTTCCCAGTTTTTATTTCACTTACTCCTTTTTAACATATTTTATATTCTAGGCAAATTTCAGTACTTCATATCCTTTGAGCATATTTTGCTGTCTATTTGCCATGTCTTTGTTCATTCTATCACTTTCTTGCACAGACTTCCCCCAAATTGCATTGTTAAAATCCTATCAATTTTACAAAACCATTTCAAATATTACTTAATCCATGAGACCTGATCACCCAGACAAAAGAAATGTCTCCATACTCTGAATTCCCATCACACTTTGGACCTTGCCTAAGGCTTTTTTCACTCTCTCTACCTCTCTCTGTGTTTCTATGTGTCTGTTTCTCTCTGTTTCTTTTTGTCTGTCTGACCCTCCTTTCTCTCTCTCTCTCTCTCTCTCTCTCTCTCTCTCTCTCTCTCTCTCTGTTTCTCTGTCTCTCTCTCTATCTGTCTCTCTGTCTCTCTATCTCTTTCTTTGTCTCTCTGTCTGTCTCTCTCACACACACATGCATATTTTTGCTCCCAGAAGGTGTTCTCCAGGTATTCCCTACATTAGATGCAAACTTTACCTAGCACAAGACACTCAAAAATATTTGTTGAATGAATGAGTCCTTGACTAGTTGAAGAGCCTTATCTACTATATTTTGGAAATAATTTTTAATCAAAAAAGGGGACTCATAATTACAAGGGGATTTATAATCAACTAGTGGGTAAACACATGGGTTCTTCTGAATTAAACTGATTTAAACATTCAACTCTCAAGTCTTTTGTGAAATCCCTCAAAACTAGTTTTGGAGATTATAGCCTTTAATAACAAAGACCACATAGCAACAGACAAAATCTATCCTTCCATTTGAAGCTTCTCCTTCTGTTATGATGCAAATGTAAGTGTTTGTTTTCTATTGAAGAAAAGCAGCATTTTCTTTCCAATGACAAAGGGTCTCAGTTTGTGGCAATCTGTGAAGTACATTAGGTGAAATGAGTTGGGTTTTTTTTTTTGCTTTTTCCCCATTTATATGAAAAACCCAAATTCAATAGCTTCCCATTATATGTGAATATTTTCACACAACTCTTCTATTTAGAAGCCATTATAAAATAGTCAAATGGGAAGTAAATGTTCTCTTTATTTCACAAACCACTTACAGGAAAGCAAAAATATACAGATAACAGATTCAAGAAAGTGTGGGAGGCAGATCAGGTAAGGCAAGAAGAGTAGAAGCTTCAGTAATGGAGAGGCTCATGAAGATTTATATTCTAACATTTAGCACCATAGAAAATGTGGTTTCTCAGTTATACTACTCTTACAAAAATATTACTTCGATAAGGATCATCTTTGCTCTTGATCCTGTTATCAACATAGAAAAAGAGAAGCAACATTAAGTACCCTGATGGAAAGACTAATTAATGAGTAATGTACTTTGTTTTTGCTGTTGTTGAGAAAATCTGAATTTCATTAAAAGATCCCCTGCAATGAGATCCAATTTGGAATGGATTGTGCCTTAAAAGAAGCTGATAACTTTTTACAAGATTCCTTGAGTTCATGATTTGTGTATTATTCATCCTTATATCCTTATACCTATTATAATTCAAAGGACATAGTAGGTCCTTAATGAAATACAGGATGAATAAATATTAAATAAGTAAATAATATGAGAAAAAATACCTAAATTTTGAGTTCAAATTTCTGCTCAACTATCCAGATAGTTGTCCCATGACTATCTTTGATGAAATTTTGTTATTGCAGATTTTGTTTATTTTTCCATAGTTAGAGACTATTCAAACCATTCAGCAAATAACATACTATTCTCTGCCTCCTGCTGGAAAAAAGCAGGTTTCTATGATTTAACTGCAATGCAATCATTCTCATATCTGAGATAGAAGGAAATTGAAATATAAGTTTTTAAGAACAATATATAAATATATATGTATGTGTATATAGATATATGTATATGTCTGTATATATATGTACATATATATATATATAATACTTAAATTAAGAAAAAAACATTGAGCTCTCATGACATTTGTATAAGCTGGGCAATAGACTGGAAAAACCAATAGTTTCAAGTTACTGTTTTCATGTCAGTCATAGAAATCATAGTATAGAAAATGAAATTCTCTAACTTTGTCTATGCCTTTATCATGCCTTGGGAAATTTTTTTCTCAAGGTCTTCACAGATTAAAAAATTCTCACTTCAACTTCAGGATCCCAAATTTCTGTAATATGTTGATGGCATAGACACATCACCTCTTTCTTTTTTCTTTTTTATTTCTTTTTATCTTAAAACTTCCATACCATTCCTTCTTCTTTTGTTTTAATTATGATGTCTCATGTCTTAGAAACCTTCCAAAAAAAAAACCTTCACTGGTACAGGAGGTCTCCTAATTAATTCTTCTACTCTGTGGATAGTGTTGGGCCTAAATTCCAGATGATATAAGTTCAAATTCAGTCTCAAATACTTCTAGCTGTGTGATCTTAGGCAAATCACTTAATTTTTGTTTCATTATCTATAAAACAGAGATAATGTATCTATTCACAAAGTTTTTTTATTTGTTAAAATGATTGGAAACTAGCTATTATATTCTTTTTATGTCCTTCAATAAATTCTCCTTAGTACAGTTATCATATCTACCATTCTCTGGGCCTTTTAATATCACTTACATTTATCAGGAGAAAATGAAAGCAATATTTTTTGTAATCTTAAAAATTCTCAATATTCTAATTTAAAATATATTTTCTACACCCCAACTTATTTTCAATTGGTTTAACCTATGCACGAAAATATTTTAAGAAGGAGAAGTAGACTTAATTCAACCTCCTACAACTTTGATCTATTAGCCAGATTATACAATTGGGAAGATATTGGTCCTGGGTGTTAACTAGAATAGTACTAATAAGGTCCTGAATGGTAAACATCATGGACAGAAAGAAACTGAAGAATTGATCTCTGAGGCAGGCAGGGAGAAGCCACTGATAGAGATCACTTTAGCTGCATATTCCCATATCCTGGGGAAGTTGTCCAGTCAGAAATTCAAGTTTTATCAAATTCCTGAGCCTCCCACTTTGGAGGGGTCTCACGTAGCTTTACTTTGCCATTTCCTGTCAGAAATCCCATATATAAAATCTACTAATGGTTATGTCATATACATTGCCTTTCTTTGGGTCACTCCATGATACTCTGCCTCATAATGTCTTTCTGCTTACCTCTTCCCCATGTCACATGGTATGTCTCCTAATTCCACTATGTTTTTCAACCCTACTTCTCCTTTTTATAACTAAGCAATTCTTTTACCATTCCTGATGTGTATTATATCCCTTCATTTTATCTATAACTAGATACTAGGGAAGAAAGTAAAACAACTAAGAAGTACAAAATGCACTTGTGATTGAAGGCAAAAATTTGAGATCAGGTGTAAGATTAGCATATTTAAAAGAATGCTTGGATGAACCTTAATTCTCCTAGCTTATATGAAACCAATAAACAAAAGGAAATCTGTTATTTCTCAGAAAAGGAATTGTAACCAACATTTCATTCCACATAGCAAAATAAGGTCAAAATGGGTAAGTGATTTTTCCACAAAGTGTGATATAAGTAAATTTAAAAAATTTAAAAAAAAATTAAAATAGTGTGGAAATTTTGTCAGATTTAGGGATTAGGCATAATCAAAACAAGAGATAGAGGGGATCTAAAATGAATAATTTTGATTACACAAAATCAGCCTGTACCAAATGGTTTTTAAGACCACTGCTTTGTAATATAGTTTTAGATCTGGCACAGATAAGCCACCTTTATTTGCATTTTTTGCATTAATTCTCTTGAATTCTTGACCTTTTATTCTTCCAGATAAACTCTATTATTATTTTTTTCTAATTCTATAAAATAATTTCTTGGGAGTTTGGTGTAGCACTGAATATGTAGATTAGGTAGTATTGTAATTTTTGTAATATTAACTCAGTATACCCATGAGCACTTTTTAATTGATTAGATGTGACTTTATTTGTGTGAAAAGTGTTTTGTAATTATGTTTATATAGTTCCTGACTTTGCCTTGGCAGTTAGACTCACAAATATTTTATATTATCTACAGTTATTTTAAATGTAATTTCTCTTTATATGTCGTGCTGTTTGACTTTGTTGGTAATATATAAAAATGTTGATAATTTATGTGGATTTATTTTGTTAACTGCAACTTTGCTAAAGTTTTCAATTGTTTCTAGTAGTTTTTTAGTTGATTTTCTAGGGTTCTCTAAGTATACCATCATATCATCTGCAAGGAGTGATAATTTGGTTTCCTCATTGCCTACTCTAATCCCTTTATTCTCTTTTTCTTCTCTTATTGCCAAAGCTTACATTTCAATGCGATATTAAATAATGGGCAACCTTGTTTCACCTCTGATCTTATTGGGAATGGTTCTAGTTTGTCCCCATTACATATGATGCTTGCTGATGGATTTAAATAGGTGCTACCAATCATTTTAAGGAAAATTCTATTTATTCTTATACTCTTTAGTGTTTTAATAGGAATCGGTGTTGGATTTTATCAAAAAATTTTTTCTGTATCTATTGAGATAATCAAAAGATTTTGTTAGTTTGATTATTGTTATAGTCAATTATGTTAATAGTTTTCCCAATATTGAACCAGCCCTGCATTCCTGATATAAATCCTACTTGGTCATGATACATTATCCAAGGAGATCCTTGTATGTTTTTGCTAAGATTTTAAGATTTTTGCATCAATATTCATCAGGGAAATTGGTCTATAATTTTATTTCTCTGTTTTTATCCTATCTGGTTTAGGTATCAGCACCATATCTGTGTCATAAAAGGAATTTAGTAGGACTCCTTCTTTCCCTATTTTTTCATATAGTTTGCATAGTATTAGAATTAATTATTCTTTAAATGTTTGGTAGAATTCACATGTAAATCCATATGGTCCTGGAGATTTTTTCTTAGGGAATTGATTAATAGCTGATTTTATTTCTTTTTTCTAAATAAGACTAAATAATTTATCTTCTTTACTGTTAATCTGGAAATTTTATATTTTTATCCATATCCCTCCATTTCACTTAGATTATCATATTTGTTGACATATAGTTGGCCAAAATAACTTCTAATTATTGCTCTAATTTTCTCTTCATTGGTGGAAAGTACTCCCTTTTTATTTTTGAGACTAACAATTTGATTTTCTTTTTTTACTTTTTCTAATCAAATTAACTAAGGGTTTATCTATTTTGTTGTTTTTTTTTTCATAAAACCAACTCAATTTTATTTATTAATTCAATAGTTTTCTTGTTTTCAATGTTATTAATCTCCCCTTTTATTTTCAGAATTTCAAATTTGGTATTTAATTGGGGATTTGTATTTGTTTTTTTTTTTAGCTTTATTAGTTGTAAGTCAATTCACGGATCTTCTCTTTCTCTATTTTATTTAAGTAAGCATCTAAAGATATAAAATTTCCTGTAATAATCTCATTGGCTGCATCCCACAAAATTTGGCATATTGTTTCATTGTTATCATTCTCCTGGATGAAATTATCAATTGTGTCTGGGATTTGTTGTTTCACCCACTAATTCTTTAGGATTAGATTATTTAATTTCCAATTAATTGTTGGTCTATTGTCCCCTGGTCTTTTATTGCATGTAATTTTTATTGCATCATGATCTGAAAAAAAAGTATTTACTATTTCTACCTTTCTGCATTTGATTTTGAGTGTTTTATGCCTTAACATAAGGTTAGTTTTTGTATAGGTTCCACATACTATCAAGAAAAAAAAGTATATTCCTTTCTGTCTTCATTCAATTTTCTCTAAAGATCTGTCATCCCTAACTTTTCTAGGATTCTATTCACCCTCCTAACTTCTTTCTTACTTATTCTGTAGTTCATTTTATCTAATTCTGAGAAAGCAAGGTTGAGATCCCCCACTAGTATAGTTTTGCTGCCTAATTCTTCTTGTAGCTCTCTTAACTTCCCCTCTAGGAATTGGAAGCTATGCCACTTGATACATATATGTTTAGTATTGATATTACTTCACTATCTATGGTATTTTAAGTAGGATGCAGTTTCCTTCTTTATCTCTTTTAATTAAATCTATTTTTGCTTTTGCTTGATCTGAGATCAAGATTGCTACCCCTGCTTTTTTTAACTCAGCTGAAGCATAATATATTTTGCTCCAGCCTTCTAACTTTACTCTAAATGTATCACTCTGCTTTAAATAAGTTTCTAGTAAACAACAAATTGTAGGATTCTGGCCTTTAAATCAGTCTGTTATATGCTTCTGTTTTATGAAAGAGTTTATTCCATTCACATTCACAGATAAAATTACTAACTGTATTTTCTGCCATTTTGATTACACCCAGTTACATTTTTTTTCTTCTCTTTTCCCCTTTCCCTCCTCCCCAGTATTTTGCTTCTCACTGCCATGTTCCTCAAACAGCCCTCCCCTTTTGCAGCCTTCCCTTTTCTTCTACCTTTCCCCTTATACTTCTGTTCTCCCTTCTATTAACCTCCTCTCTTCCCCCCCCCCCTTTCACTCCTTCTTCCCTATAGGGTGAAATAAGCTTCTCTGTGAATCTAAATATTTTCTCTTTGAACCAAATCTGATGAGAGTAAGATTCCCACAATGCTAAACCAATTTACCCCATTTTGCCTGCATTTTCCTCTTCTTCCAGTAGAATCATCATTCCTCCTCTAATTTTTTTTTTAAATCATCACCATAAAATCAAATTTGCCTGCACAAGGGTGCGCAAGTATACCCATAACAGAGATACAGATTTAAGAGTTAAACATATCATCTTCCCATATAGGAATATAAGCTTTTTAACTTTTAAAAGAAAGGTATTTTTATTTCATTTTTACCTTTTTATGTTTTTCTTGAGTTCTGTATTGGAAGATGAGACTCTCTATTCAGCTCTGGTCTTTTCATCAGAAACAGATGAAATTCACCTGTTTCATTGAATATCCATCCTGTTCCCTGAAACATGATGCTCAATTTTGCTGGATAATTGATTCTTGGCTACAATCCAAGTTCCTTTTGCCTTTTGGAATATCAGACTCCATCCCTTCAGATCTTTTAAAGTATAAGCAGCTAGGTCCTGGGTAATCCTGATCATGGCTCCTTGATATTTGAATTGTTTCCTTCTGACTGCTTGCAATATTTTCTCCTTGATTTAGTCATTCTGAAATTTAGCTGCTATGTGCTTTGGAATTTACATTTTGGGGTCTCTTTCAGGAGGTGATCAGTGAATTCTTTCAATGGCTATTTTACCCTCTGTTCTAGGGCATCAAGAACATTTCTTTGATGATTTGCTGAAAGATGATATCTACGCTCTTTTTTTATTCATTGTGGTTTTCAGGAAGTCCAATAATTCTTAGCTTGTCTCTCCTAGATCTATTTTCCATGTCAGTTGTTTTTCCAAAGAGGTGTTTTACCTTTTCTTCTATTTTTTTCATTCTTTTTGTTTTTGCTTGACTGATTCTTGAAGTCCCTTTGATTCATTCACTTCCATTTATTCAATTCTAATTTTTAGTGATTTTTTTTTAGTTTTTTAGTTATTTTTAGAATTTTTAGTTAGCTTTTTTATCTCCTTTTGCATTTGGCCAATTGAACTTTTACATGAAGTGTTTTGTTCGTTACTCTTTTTTCCAATTTACAACTTTTTTTTTCCAAAAAATTGGTTTCTTTTTCATATCTTTTTTAAAGGAGGTATTTGCTTTATCCATTTCATTAAGTCTATTTGTAAGGAGTTTTCTTCAAATAACTTCTGGTTTTCCTGTTCCACACACTCTTGCCATGATCTCATTTTCTTTCCCCATATTTCTAACTCGTTTTTACAATCCTTTTTGAATTCTTCCAAGAGACCCTTATGAAACAGGGACCAACTCACATCACCCTTTGGGGCTTTACCTGGAGTTGATTTATCTTTAGGATCCTCAGGGTTTGAGGTCTGTTCATCTTAAAAGCTGTCTGGCCAGAGCTCTTTTTGCTTTTTTTGCTCATTTTTTAAAGGTTGAGATCTGCTCTTAAGGCAAAGGGGTGACAGCCACTTTAATTTGCCCTGGGGTGGTTCTGCTGACTGACTTCCCAGACTGGGTAAGCATGGCCAAGTCCCACATTCTTTCAGAGATCAATGGCTCACAATTTGCCTGTTGTATTTCATTTGGATATCTTACAACAAATCTGCTGAACTACCAACTTGCAACCAGGACACAACAGCTTAAGGGTCTCATGATAAATTTCCTGGTGTGCAAAAAGCTGCAATGCCTCCCCTCCCAGGCTCCCTGCACCAAGATCCCTGTGCTGCAGGCTAGGTTCAGCAGCCTCTCCCCCTGCCTGATTGAAACAGACCTTTTCTGAAGTTCTTCCAAAGTATCTTCTTCTGGAAATTTGTTATACTCCAAATATTTGTGGGTTCTGTGGCTCCAAAACCAGTTCAGAAGCTTAATCTGCTGTTTATTTGAGGGAAGCTTGGAGGAGATCACACAGAGTTGTGCCTGTCCCCTCCGTCTTGGCTCTGCCTCCCCCATGCATATTTATTTCACTTTCTTTATGTTTCTTGCTTTTTATTTTGTGGGTTTTTTTGCCCATATAACTAATATGGCCATAAACATGACTTCACATGTATAACTGGTATCATACAGTTTGTTTTCTCAGTGGGTGGTAGAGGGGCTAGAAGAAGGCAGAGAATTTGAAACTCAAAATTTTGAAAAAAATGAATGTTCAAAGTGAATTAATTAAAAAATTTTAAAGTATAGAAAAATGTTGTTCTCTGAGCAGAGGACTAAGAATAAAAAAATTATCTTGGGAAAGAATCAAGAATAAGGACCTCTGAGTCTTGCCAAAAAAAAATAAAGGGACAAAATTAATAACTCTCACTTTTGGCTGAATAGATTTTTCATTTATCTTATAAAGAAGCAACATGATTTAATAGAAAGAATACAAAATAGCTGAGTTTGAATTCCAACTCTGCTAAATTAACTTCATAACCTTTGGTAAGCCATTTCCCTTCTATGAGTTTCAGTTTCTTCATCAATAAATAAAAAAATGTGAATTTCTATTCAATCTATCACACAAGGTTGTTAAGAATTAAATGAGATTAATTCTTGGCTTCATATAAATATAAGTATTTTATCTTATTAAAATTAATATTTTGTGATATTCCATCTTGTATTATTTTCTAAGAATGAATCTTCCCTATATGGCAAGAAAATAAATTTCTGTGAGTACACATATTGTATACTTTTCCACCTCTGAACTCTCCAAAGATATCTTGAGGTTTATTGACTATATTTTTAAGGACCAGGCCTTAAACCAAAACCAGTTTGATTCTCATTGATTGGCCACCAATAGATTGGGATCTGTCAATTGAGCCAAGCCCAATTTGGTCATTGTTTGGGTACTGATTGACTCAGAATGTAAATAGCAATCATTTTTGCTTTGATGAAACTCTGAGGATCTTCCCTTCCTAGATTCATTCGTTAATTTATTTAGATTTTTTTTCTTCTGTACTATATGAAATAGGAGATTCTTTACCTCAATTGCTGCCTAGCCTCAATCACTGAATGTGTGAAGCCTCATTCAAACTGAGACTTGTTGAGGACCTTAACTTAAAAAGGCTGAAGTTTCCCATTTCATCTAGGACTATCTTCAGACTTCTTGACATGTATCTGGAAACTGGACTCAGATGGCTCTGAAAGGGAAAGTGGGGCAGGTGACCTTGTACAGCCTTCCCTCACTTAAATCCAATTCACTTGCATGTCATGGCATCACCTTTCTGATGGCATGGTCCTCTTAGATAATGAAGGACAAACAACAACCTCTGTATTATACGCCTATGATTCCATTGGATTTTTATTGAATTAAATGGGTATTCTTGTAAAGCCGTCCAGGGACATTTTGATATTTTATTATTAGTTTTAGTTAATGGCTTTTCATGTAACCAATCTAAAAGCATATACCTACTAGGTATAAATCAGTGTTCATGGCACTGTGAATTCAAAAAAAAAAAAAAGAAAAAGAAAAGAAATAGTCCTTGGTCTTATGGAGCTTGTATTTTACTTGGAAAAACAATATGCATTTACAACATAGAGGTATGTAAAAATAAATGCCAGGTCATCTAGATATAGAAAATCTAGGATGTACTACTAGAGACAAGTGCTCTGCCCTGGTCTAATTTGCAGAAAACCAAAAGATTTGGAACTGGAAGAAATGTTAGAGTTCATCCAGTCTAACCACCTCAATTCTATAGATAAATAAATTGAGACCCCTCCCCCAGAAGATGAGTTTAGCTTCACCCAATATTAATCAGAAAGTAAGTTTGAAAGCTTAAATTTGAATCTTGAATCTCAGACTTTGAATCCAGCATTGTTTTTGCTGTATCTCCAAAGAAAAAACATGAAAATATGGCCTTAAAATTCAGATTCTGGATCAAAAAGCTTATGAGGAAAGGCTAAAACTTTGTTCTGTCTAAAAAATGTATCTGTTTCTTTTCACCTTTCAGGAATGGCACATAGAAAAAGTAAAGCAATTGCAATCTTGGTTGCCCTGACAGCAACGAATTCCACATTTGTCCAATTGTTGTTCCAATGAAAAGCTCTATCTTTGTAATTTTAACTTTTAAATCATTTTTGAGAGCAAGGACAGAATTGCCTACTTCTCCAAGAATACTAAAAATGAAGCCGATTTTCTGTGGCATTACGAAGATCATGTCTTCTCTGTTGCACCAATTGTTTGATAAGTGAAATTTGCAGAAAGAGTTAAGTACACATGCTTCCCTTTTTTATGTTTTCCTACTTGGATTGTACTAGAACATATATTTGTGTGTGTGTGTCTGTATGTGTGTACACATATATATGTACAAACATTTTATATGTATATATTATTTGGAGTATGCTATTTTGGTTATAAATCTTGAATGTTTTTATTCACATGATTTGAAAAATGCCACATTAATTCCATTACATTAAATTCCATTTAAAACTCAAAAAGTTACTTCTTCCTCTGGAAAACCTTATGTTATTAAACTCACCCAAATCTAATCGATCTTTTTCCTTAAGATCTCTCAAAACCTATAAAAATAATCTGTATTATTGGGAAATCATCTTTACATTTAAGGGTTCTGATAAAGGTCTCATCTCTAAAATATATAGAGAATTGTCTCATATTTATAAAAATTCAAGCCATTCTCCAATCAATAAATGGTCAAAGGATATGAACAGACAATTTTCAGAGGACGAAATTAAAACTATTTATAGTCATATGAAAAGGTGCTCCAAATCACTATTGATCAGAGAAATGCAAATCAAGACAACCCTGAGGTACCACTTCACACCTGTCAGATTGGCTAAAATGACAGGAAAAGTTAATGATGAAT
>JAJPUD010008795.1:39181-50274 GCA_023553655.1 Myrmecobius fasciatus
ATTCATCATTAACTTTTCCTGTCATTTTAGCCAATCTGACAGGTGTGTAGTGGTACCTCAGGGTTATCTTAATTTCCATTTCTCTGATCAATAGTGATTTGGAGCACCTTTTCATATGACTACAAAGAGTTTTATTTTCATCTTCTGAAAATTGTCTGTTCATATCCTTTGACCATTTATCTATTGGAGAATGGCTTGAGTTCTTATAAATATGAGACAATTCTCTATATATTTTAGAGATGAGACCTTTATCAGAACCCTTAAATGTAAAGATGATTTCCCAATTTATTGCTTCCCTCCTAATCATGACTGCATTAGTTTTGTTTGTACAAAAAATTTTTAACGTAATATAGTTAAAGTTATCTATCTGGTGTTCAATTAAGAGTTCCAGTTCTTCTTTGGACATAAATTTATTCCATCTCCATAGGTCTGAGAGGTAAACTATATTACGCTCCTCTAATTTACTTATAATATCACTCTTTTTTAAAATTATATTTTATTTGCAAAACATAAGTATGGGTAACTTTTCAACATTAACCCTTACATAGATTTGTTACAGATTTTCCCCCCAACTCCGCACCCCTCCCCTAGATGGAAGGATATCCACTACATGTTAATTATGTTAAAATATTTGGCAAATAAAATATATGTATACATATTTCCACACTTATTGTTGTGCAAGAAAAATCGTATCTTGTACACAACATATTGTTGGATTCTGGTTTTTAATCCACTCTGCTATCTGCTTCTGCTTTAAGGGAGAGTTCATTCCATTCACATTCACAGTTAAAATAACTAATTCTGTATTTCCTGTCATCTTATTTACCCTAGTTTATGCTTTTCTCTTTCTTATCCCCTTTCCCTCCTCCCTACTATTTTGCTTTTGAAAACCACTTCCCTCAAACAATCCTTCCCCTTTAGAGCCCCACCCACCACCTTTTTTCCCCCCTTTCCCTCCAGTTTCCTTATAAGTACGTCTATTATTCCCTCTGAGCAAAATCTGATGAGATGGAGATTAACCCAATTCTCATTCCCCTCCCTTTTCTCCCCTCAATCATTATAGGTTTTCTTTGCCTCTACATGTGATGTAATTTCCCTTATTTTACCTCCTTTTCCTCTTCTTCCAGTGTCATCCCTTTTCTACCTCTAATTTCTTTTTCAGTTTATCATATCATAAGATTCATAAAATCACAATAAACATATAATAATAATCATCAAATCACAGTAATCATATGATAATAATCATAAAATCACAGTAATCATATCATAATCATAATGTAATAATCAATTCATAAAATCAACCCTCATTCTATAAGTATCTATAACATAAATATAGTTCTCAAGAGTTACTTTTTCTTGTTACCTTTTTATGTTTCTCTTGTGTTCTGTGTTTGTAGATCAAATTTTTTGTTCAGTTCTGGTCTTTTCAGTAGAAATAGGTGAAATTCTCCTATATCATTGAAAGACCATCTTCTTCCCTGGAAGATAATGCTCATTCTAGCTGGGTAACTTATTCTTGGCTGTAATCCAAGTTCCTTTGCCCTTCGGAATATCTGTTGTACCTTATTCTTATGGCTTTCCTTTAATTTTACTTGTTATAATTTTATTTAAAATAAATAATTGTCTACATTTTGCATTATATGATTTAAGAGATCTGTTATTCATGATTGGAAAAAAGTACTAGTAAAGCTTATAGCATTCTAAGTACCATTATCTACTCAAAAAGGATCAAGATTATAACTTAATTAACTTATTGTGTATATATCACATTGCTACACATACTTGTTTACTTTAAAATATTTGTTGAAATCAAAATGAAATATTTAAGAAATAAGCAGCTTCTAGAAAATTCAACTCTATTAAGTGATAATAATCATTGCTTGCTCTAAACTTAGAGCCCTAAACTCAGTGAAATATCAAATTCTTGAAAACTCAGTAAAGAATGCCATTTATTGGATGATAGTGACAATAATCAAAATTAGAAATTAGTCATATTGTACATTTTGATGCCTACTCCAAATGTGGACTTAGGGTTAACGATGGGATAAATATGTTATAGTCATCTAGATCATAGAATTTGAAGAATATTGAAAAAGATTTCTTTTGCTGCCTTCAAAGTACTTAAAATAATCTTGTAACAGGTAAGGAAAGAGCATGACAGGGAAAACAAACTGAAGAAAGCCCTAAAACCATAGGGGACATGATGTGGGAGAAAAAAGAGGGAGAAAAAGGACACCTTTTCAGAGGATATTAACATAGAAGTCATGGAAAAATACAATTCACACTTTCAATAGTCAGAATCTGAAATAAAACAGAATCTAGTCCAACTTCTGTGAAGTGAATTAGCAAGTGAAAAGAAATGTGCTAAATCCAGCAGATTATAAGAATCCTTTCCTCCTCCTTTATGAATCTTCCTTTGCTTTCTTTGGTAGTTTGAAAGGCTAGGAAAGTTTTGTTTTATTTTGTTTTGTTTTCCGCTGAGAGAGGTGACTGGATAATTTGTGAGGAATAGAGTGAAAAGAATTGATGGACAAATTCTTCAATAAAGAACAAAAAACTGAATTGCTCAACCTCAGCTCATCCTCTTTCTCTTCTCCATCTTCAATTTAACTGTACACAATCTGATGTTTCCCTAATGCACAAAGAGAATTACATGAGCAAAGTACAAAGAAACCATTTACTTTAAATTGTAAAGTTTATGGAATTATTCATAGTTTTGTTTTGTTTTTTTTAAAAGGTCTCATAGCCAGATGACAAACATTTAGAGGGAGATAATGAAAATACTAAAAATGCTTTCTTCTCTAACACACAAAATTTTTTAAAACTTAACTGTATTCTACACATATTGGATTTATCATATATTTTAACATATTTAACATATATTGGACTACCTCCCATCTAGTGAAGGGAGTGGGGGAAGGAGGAAAAAATTTGGACAGAAGTTTTGCAAGGGTCAGTGTTGAAAAATTTCCCATGCATATGTTTTATAAATAAAAAGCTTTACTTAAAAAAATTAATCATATTTTAGGGCATTGGTTTTCAAATTTTATGAAGTAAATGAGAATTTTTTTGGAAAAATATATGCTCCATGCATATATTTTTCCTAAAACATATATTGTAAATAATATCTTGGCTTTTATTTTATTCGAAACAAATCAAGAACTTACCATAATTAAAATAACACATATCTTTTTTAGTGTAAAAAAAGAAACATTCAGGTATTTTCCATTGATAAAATATTTTCAGTGTAATAATTTAAGACAACATAACATAGCTTCTCAAATTGTGATGTCATTCATGATAATGCAACTCCTAATTATGTTTTAGCCACTAATCAAGACTAATAGTTTGTCTTCATAACAACTATCACAACAAAATCCCATTATACGTGACTGAGAAATTCAAATATTAGGAAAAATTGTTTCACTTTCATCAAGCAAAGTGTTCTTTTTTTTTTACCATAACCAAAATATAGTAAAACTGTTTGCTTCTAATATTTATTTAAATATACTATCACAAGGTAAGTCTATTAACCACTCTTGTTCTAATGGAATAATAATAAATGCATCCTATTTGTTTACAGCATATGTATTTCTTATCTATCTTCAAAATAAAATAACAGTTGTTATAACCATTATTTCTCTGGATCAATCAAGCAGTTATTTATTTTCTATTTTATTTTTCAAAGCATTTACTTTTAAAAATTAGGAATCAGCAAATATTATTAAAGTGTTTTAAAAATATTTGCTTTGAAAATGTATTTATCCTTTGCGCTAATTTTTTCATAAATTCAGTAACCTCATCTTTTTGGATCAGAATTTGAATTTGTGGAAGTTATATTGATTTATTTGTGATGTTCTTTTTTTAATACACCAAAATAACAAATCTAAGGAGAAATATTTTGTTATCAAATGGATTTGCTTTATATTTATTATTTTTATTACGATGCCATTTTTTATTTATAGTAGCTCTTTTTGTAGTGACTAAGAAATGGAAATTAAAAGAATGCAATTGGGGAATGACTGTGGTACATGATTGTAATGGAATAATATTGTGCTATAAGATTTTAAGCAGAATATTTCAGAAAAACTTGGATAGATTTACATGGACAGACACATAGTGGTGTGAACAGAACCAGGAGAACATCGTGCACAGTAACAGCAATTTTGTGTGATGAAGAACTGTGAATGACTTAATTATTCTCAACAATACAATGATCCCATGCAATTCTAAAGAACTATTGATGAAGCATACTCTGCCTCCAGAAAAAGAACTGATATTGCTTGAATACAGACTAAAGCATGCTATTTTTTCACTTTCTTTCTTTCTTTTTTCTTTTACTAAAGTCTTTTTTATACAAAATGACAATATGGAAATGTCTTACATGATTGTGCGTGTATTATTTATATCTGATTGTTTACCATCTCAGGATGGGGAGAAAAGAGGAAGGGAAAGATAAAATTTGGAGCTCTAAACTTTAAAAACATTGTTAAAAATTGTTTTAACACATAATTGGGGAACATCTCAGTGAAATGGGTTAATATCTGCCAAAAATGTAAAATAGTTAAATGGGGGAGACCAGAAATCAAAAATCTATAAAAACCTGATTTAAGGGAGGATGAAATTGAATAATCCATAAATGAACTGCTGCAGAAAAAAATCACCAGTAACAGAGATTCTCAAGTAAATATCTTCTAAACACTTTAAGAACAAATAACCCATATGCTATATAAACTTTTCAAAAATAGAAAAAGAAGGCATTCTGCCTAATTCTTTTGAACCCCAAAATTATTGTCTTGACACTAAAGTCAGGGAAGGTGAAATTTTTTTCCAGTCATATTCTAAAAGCAAGCTTAGATAATGTTCAGTTTTCTGTCTTGTTCAGTAACTTTAAATAGCTAAGAATTCTGTAACTTTAAAAATTGTCTCTGAAAACATTCTCTCGAGGAAGCTCTTAGGCAAGGCTGTTAAAACTCATTGCCAGAAGCAATGATATTTGAGGAAGATTAAGCTAAATAAATAGATAAGTGATGACTGTTCTATACCTAGAAAGAGAAAAAGAAAAGGATGCTACCCAGTTCTGTGACTGGAAGAATTTAGACATAAGGTTTTATGTTTCCTGCATATGGTGAGATGTTTCTACCCTTTTGATCTAAAAAGTCCTAAAAAGTGGCAGCGAGAATGATGTGAAATCTTCCCCAAACGTCCAAGAAAGACCAAGAAGCAGCTACAATTCCCATTCTTGGATATGGGGACTAATCAGTTGGTCAAAAACAAACAAACAAAAGCTATTCAAATATTCCAGGTATTGGGGTAAGCACTGCCAAAACAAAGAAAGACAAATATTCAGATCCTTCCCTCAAGGAACTCACATCCTAATAAGGGAGAATACATGCAAATGATTATGCACATACAGGAAATATACACTGAAAATAGAAGGTAATTTCAAAGATAAAATAATTTAAAGAGAAAGAAGATGGATGAGAAAGGCTTCATGCAACAGGTAGAATGAGAGCTAAATTCTGAAGGAAGTCAAGTAAGCTTGAAAGCAGAGGTGAGGGCATTTTCACACAAGGACATTTCATAGAAGGGCAATAAACAATGAAAACACAAAGTCAGATGTTGGAATCTTGTGTAGGGGGTGAGAACAAAAATTTTATGGTGACTGGAACAGAGTAGAAAAGCATTAAAAAAAATAGAGATGTAAGAAGAGTTGAGATTGTGAAAATCTCTAAGAGCCAAACAGGATTCATTTGATCATGGAAGTAATGAGGGACCTCTGGAATTTTTATTCAATATGGAGACAGCAATCAGATCTGAGCTTTTTCAGAAAAATCACTATCACTTAAGTAGAGAATGGATTGGATTGGGGAAGACTTCAAGTGGAGTAATCGTTAAAAAGACTGTTGTATCTGCATCCAGAGAGAGAACTATGGAGACTGGATGTGGATCGAGGCATAATATTTTCACTTTTTTTGTTTATTTTTTTCTTTATCTTGTTTTTCCCCTTTTTGGACTGATTTTTCATGCAAAACATGACAAATATGGAAATATGTTTAAAAGAACTGCACGTATTTAACCAATATCAGATAGCTTGCTGTCTTGGGAAGGGGGAAGATATGGGAAGGATGGAGAAAAATTTGTAACACAAAGTTTTACAAAAATTGAAGTTGAAAACTATCTTTATATGTTATGTATTTGGAAAAATAAAATATTATTGAGAAAAAAACTTATTAATAATCCAGGCTGATAATAAGGGCCAATACCAGGATGAGGCAATGTGAATGGAAGAAAGGAGACAGAAATTGTGAAGAAAGGAGGAGGTGGAGGATAAGAATGAAAATTTGGCAATATATTACATGTATAGAGTGAGTATGAGTTAGAGGATGCCTATTTTACAAAGATTATGAGTTTGAATATGTGGGAATATATAATCCCTGTATATTTACTCACTCATTGAATATTTATATTAGGCTGGAATAAATAAACATATTTTACATTCATATAACTTCATATAATTTGAAATTGAATTCATGTGACCAGTCAGGGCATTTAATATTCACAATAATTGGGACCTTCTTGATGTTTGTCCTTCATTCTCAAAGAGGACCATGACATCAGGGAGGTGATACCATGGCATGGAAGTAAATTGAATTTAAGTGAGGGAGGGATGTCCCTATCTCATTTTCCCCTCTAGAGCCATTTGGATCCAGTGACCAGGTATAGATCAGGATGACTGGAGATGGCCCTAGATTCAGTGGGAGACCTTAGCCTTTTTAAGCTAAAATCTTCAATAGGTCCTAGATGGACTGAGACCACACCCATTCATTAATTAAGGGTAGGTGAAAATTTAGGCAAAGAATGTTCTCTTTCATTTAGTCAAAAAATAAAAATCTAAATAAATAAATCTGGGAGGGGAAGACCCTCAGAGTTTCTGGCCAAAACAGAAATGACTAATATTTACATTCACTCTGAGTGTATCTAGTTCTAATGAGAAAGCTGGGGGAAATGGAATATCTGGGGCAATATTACTTTCCTTGTAAGGAGAATAAGGAAACCAGAAACTACATTAAAGAGAAAGAGCTAGAATATAGAGGATCCTTGCTGCTTAGTTTAGTTAAGTATATACAAAATTTAGCATAGGAAACATCATAATCAGGAGGATGAAATTATGATTGGAATTAGTTGTGTTGGGGGCAACTAGGTGGCGCAGTGGATAGAGCACCAGCCCTGAAGTCAGGAGGACCTGAGTTCAAATCTGGCCTCAAACACTTAACATTCCCTAGCTGTGTGACCCTGGGCAAGTCACTTAACCCCAATTGCCTCAAAAAAAAAAAAAAAGAGGAATTAGTTGTGTTATGAAAACTCATCTATTAAGTCCTTATAAATCTTATCTTCTCTATCTGCACATCCCTAAGTACTATACTAACTTATCTTTACATGACATAGTCTTTAGTTCCTTCATCATACTAATCACACTCTTCTGTAGCAATATAAATTTTAGGTATCCTTCCTAAAATATGGCACCACAAGTGAGCACAATTCTTCAGATATCACTTGATCAGGATAGAGTACATTCAATAGCTCTATCACATCCTTTGTTATGGGAAGTATACCTTCCATACCACAATTTTTTTAAATTTTCTTTTATTTTCTTTTTTTTATTTATTTTTTTATTTGCAAAACATATGTATGGGTAATTCTTCAACATTAATCCTTACAAAGCTTTCTGTTACAGACTTTCCCCCCCTACTCCCTATCCCTCCCCTAGATGGCAGGATATCCACTACATGTTAATTATGTTAAAATACTTGATAAATCGAATATATGTACACATATTTCCACACTTATCATTGTTGTGCAAGAAAAATTGTATCTACAAGAAAGAAAAATCAGATAAAGGAAACACAATGCAAGCAAACATCAATCGAGAGCATGAAAATGTTATGTTGTGGTGCACATTTCACATCCCTCTCTCTGGCATACCACAATTTCTTTGTCTTGGCCACTATATTATACTGTTAAATCATTTCAAATGAACTGAATATTGTTATTTATTTGAACTATTTCAAGTATACCACAGGAATCACAGGTTTATACAAAGTTACAATTTTATCTTTAATAAAAATCTATCTCATTTCAAGAATTAACTGGAATCACAAGGTGTTTAATCAAAATGTTTCATAGAATCTTCATGTGGTATTTAGTAATGATAGCATTATGTTCAACTATACCTAAAAATAATAATTTAAATATATCTACTTTTAAAGAAAGCCTATTAAATGGATCAACTTCAATTAAATGAACTAAATTCAATTCAATTAATACTTACTTGAGACTTCCTCAGAATTCAAAGATTTAATTATTTCCATAATTCCTCTTCACTTATACAATTTTAAAATGGAATTTATTTAGAATTTTAAATATTAAATTATTTAAAGAACCAATGTCTCAGTAGATACATATTGTTGCCAAAGGGCAACAATAAACAGTTTTCCAGAAAAGAAAGCAGATAGTCAAGAACTATTTTTTGTAAATTTTGTAAATTTTTGCAAATTTGTGAATTTTGTAAATTTCGCTAATAAAAAAATTTAAAAATCAAAACAACCTTTACCTGTAAGATTTTTTTTAAATTATAATTAATGGAAATTCTCAAGTGTTAGAGAAACTGATAGAAAGGAAGACAGGAGATTATTGAAGATAGGAATGCATTCAACTATTCTAAAATACAAATTTGAAATTTTGCAAGAAGTCACTAGATGCAATAATTCCCGTATTGAATATATGCCATTAAAACTTTTATGCCACCACTTTTTTTTAAATTTTAAACAAGTTACTATATAAACCAGAATAAGGTAGAGAAAACCAATGGGCCCATCAATTAGAAAACGACTTAACCAAAAAGTGTCATATATTTGTAATTGAATACTACTGCACCATAAGAAACTACAAAGTATTTGTAAGAGCTGAAATAGGTTGAATTATAGGGAACCAAAAAAATTATACATAGCTATGATCATTTAAACTTAAAATCAACTACTTATAATAATTTCCAGTCTTGGCACCAAAAAAGAGATAGCCAAACAAACTTCATTCCACTAAATAGAAAGGTGGGGAGCTATAAATGAATGAATTAAAAAAAATCTACTAAGCAATTATTATATGTCAAATTCATGCTAACTTCTGGGTATACAAGTACCAAAATAAAAATAAACTTTGCCCATAATAAACCTGCATGCTATTGAGAGAGACAATCTTTCTAGAACAGCTGTATTCACCACAAGGCATTTTATTTTGGAAAGTCACAGGATTGTAAGTGGAGTCATAATGGAGTGAGTGACATAGACCTTACAATCACAATGACAGTATTGCTTTGATGTAGCTCCAAAACTAGAAAGCAGAGGGGAGAAGAATAAGCACATGGTGAAAACATGGCTGGTCAGATCATGATCAGAAAGTAAAATGAAAAATATCAAGTGCCTAGACATAAGGGCATGTGGGACTTAGCAACCAGGATGTTACTAATGCAGTTGAGTCTTATGACAGGGGTTCTGGAATTCAAAAGCCTAATTCTTTGGGTATATGATTTCTTCTTACATATGTTATCAAAAACAATTATTCAATCAGTTTTACTTGAATGTTTTTCTTTGTTATAAGGACATTTCAATGTAAGGTGGGAATTAGGAAATGATTATGATTGAAAAATACAAATATTCACAGTAACCAAATAAGGTTTCATGAGGAATTTCCTCTAATACAGCACTTTCATATCTACCTACTCTGTGTTAATATTATCCAAAACATCCCATAAATTCATTATAAGACACTCCACTCAATATGTACTTTCAATAACCTTTGATACCATAAGGTTGGTTGTCTGTCCAAAAGTGGCTGATCAGATCAATACAAAATCAGAAGGCTCTACCAAATATCAGGCATAAGTAATCCATGACAAAGTTAGCATTGAAACACATAGTCACACTCAATCACCCCTTGCTCTAATCATGTCATCAGTATATATTTCTTCTTATACATTTCTTTGATAACATTCTTTCTTCTACTTTTTCCTTCATGATTCTTTATTTGTAATTTATCTCCCATTATAAAAACACCTGATTACCATTTGTTTGATTCTCACTTTCAATTCTTCATATTGTAGTTTTACATGATTTGCAACCAATATGTGTGGATTTATTTGTTGTGTCCACCTATTCCCACTTTTCCTTTAAAGATTCTAATTATCCATTCCCTACTCAACTACCAGAGTAATTTTCCTAAAGTTTAAGTCTGACCATATGATTCAACAAACTCCAATGACCCCCTAGTATATCTAGGAGCAGATACAAATGCCTCTGTTTGGCATTTTAAGTCCATCACAATAGGGACCCAAGCCAACCTTCTGGTCCATTATAAAGGATTATCTTCTCACATTATATATTTCAGTAAAACAATATTCCATTGGCCATTTCCTTGCCTTTGCATTGGTTATTTCCAGACCAAGTATTCCTTCCTTCCTAATCTTTACCTCTAAAAATTTCTAATTTCTTTTAAAACCAAACTCAAATATAATCTCTTACTTTCAGCCCTTACTGATCCAGCTAACTGCCAGTGCCTTCTCCCATTATTTTGCATTTATTTTGTGTATTTTATATTATATTTCTACCAAGCTATCTATCATAGATCTATCATTTATTCTACATCTATAGTTACAAATTAAAATTAATTATTCTCCACAGAATGCATACTCTATAAAGGCTGGAATAAGCCTAACACCTGATGGTACTTACAGCCTAACACCTGATGGGTACTTAATAAGTGCTTATTGACATGAAAATATGTGTATTTAAGCCTTATCAAAGACTTTATAGAATTTCTTTACTTATTCAGCCTCTGCCATAGCTATTAGCATATAAACTACAATGATTTTGAAATAGCCTTTTTGGAAATACTTGTGAGCACTTAGAGGACACTTGCTAAGTCATTGTACATGAATTTCCCATTGATATTTCAAACTGCTAAGTTAAAGTTTACAATTTTATATGCAAGACTTTTTGCAGTACTTTCTTTTCTGCCATCCTACTATCATCACTTCA
>JAJPUD010008795.1:50284-83362 GCA_023553655.1 Myrmecobius fasciatus
ATCTCTTTAATATAATTGAATTGTCACTACCATATACTATATTTTACAATAAATACAGAATCCTGTGACAATAATGTAACCCACAGGCTTTTAAGCAATTACAAATGGTATATTGTTTTAAGCATGCATCCTTTAAGTAAGTATTAACAAAGCTCTTTGAATTTACAATGGTATGTTCAAAATAGAGGTTTGGCTTTAGGTTTTGTTTTGTTTTGTTTTGTTTGCTTTTTTGTCAAATAAAACATTAAATTCATTAAAAGCTATCCATCATTCTTCTATCCTGGTCCTTGAGTTTTAGTTGGGCTTTTTTCTCAATCACATCATATATTTTTGCTTCATGTATATGCAATTTTTATTTCTTCTCCTTAGTGTCACATATTTTTTTCACCATTAATGTTCCTTAAACTAAGATTTAAGAGCTTTCCACATACTTCTCTGTGAGTTTACTGAACCCAGGTGGCTGAATATAAATAATTTTTCTATATTTTTTTTCCTGAATGTTCATCTCAGTCAGACAAACCCAGGTTATGTAGATGTACCACTAAAATCCCTTTGGAGGGCTCCTAGAAGCACCAACATGATTCTCTAAGAAAAATGTAAAGGTTTTCATTTCTAGATAATTTTGTCTACCAAATGCAAACATTGTAAGTTTATGTCCTGTAATATGAATTGGAAGGAGCTTCGATGGCCCAACATATACCAGGAAACTAATCTCTACTACAACCTGCCTCTCAATGGTTATTAAACTTGAAGATCTCCAGTGAAAGAAACCCACTGCCTCCTGAGGCAAGTTATTCCACTTTTTGATAGTTCTAAGTATTGGGAAGTGTTTCCTGATGTAAAACCTTATATATCCATTGTTTCTGGTCCCAAAGACTCCCTTCCCCCACCCATCCACTCACCCAAGACCAACCAAAACAAAGATAATTTCCCTCTTATACAAAACAATAGATAAAGTTATAATGCCTACCCAAAGAAATCTCTTTTCAGAACTGAAAACATACCTAGGTTTTTCCATGATTCTCATATAGCTTGCCCTTTACTCACTTCACAATTCTTATTGCTCTTTGAATATTCTCTAGTTTATGTCCTTCTAAAAGTGAACATTTTGGGTTCAGTATGGTCTGATCTGGCCAAAACACAATGGAATTATAACCACCTTATTCTTCAGATCTGTGCCTCTCAGTGTAACCTAAGACAATTTTAGCTTTTTTTGGCTGCTATAGCACACTATTGACACACTAAGATTTCAGAACCCATGGTTCTTTTTCAAATAAAACTACTGTATAGCTATGTCCACCACTAACCTATCTTATACTGTTAAAAGTGTTTTTTGTTTTTTTTTTAATCCCAATTAAAATATAAGAGGTTATAGGAAAGTTCCAATTCAATAAACATTTGTTAAGTGCTTAGAATGTACCAGGCACTGTGCTAAGCATAGGGGATACATTTAAATTGTTTTAGAAAAATTCTGAAGATCACCTGGCAGAATAAGATACCAGACACTAAGGTCCTTTTCTTGAACTAAACTGCCAAGCATTCCAATTCTACTGCAAGAAACACAATTCCTGTCATGGGCTGGTTACCAAATATATACTTGCCAAAAAAGACTATTTTATACAGAACTCACATAAGACAAGCACTGATAAGATAGTCAGAAAAGCTGATACAAGGATAATCTCAAAGTCTTTCTTAAAAACTTTAGAATTGATTCTATGACATGGGAGATCCTGGCACAGGACTGCCCAGCATGGCATGTCCTCATCAGAAAAGGTGCTGTGCTCTATGAGCAAAGAAGAATTGAATTAACTCACAAAAAATTAAATGAAAAATGCATAAAGTTAAAGGATGCCTCCCCAAACGTTCATAGGGACTATGACTTGACCTGTGGAAGACATTCCGAGCTCATATTGGTCTTATCAGACACAGTCTGACATTGTGATGCCATTTTGGTTCTCTTAGATAATGAAGGGAGGGTGGAGTCAATATGGCGAGGAATAGACAGTATCAGATCAAGCTTCTGGTTTTGCAGTGACAGACCCACAAGTAGTTGGAAACAAATTTCCAGTAGAAGATATTTTGGAAGAACTTCAGAAAAGGTCTGATTCAATTGAAGAGTAAGGGTAAGGGTAAGGGAAGGGGAGGGAAGGGACAGGAATGAGGCAGACAAGTGCAGTTACAACACAGGGACCCAGGGTGATGTGGCCTCTGGGCACTGGAGAATCTTATCAGGAAGCTCTTAGCTAAAATACAGCAGCATTGACTACTCTGTCCTAGTTCTGAAGCCAGATCAGCAGATTAGCTGTGAGACATCCTACACAAACACAAAAGGTAAATACTGAGCCTCTGAACCCCAGAATAATGCAGAGCTTAGCCATGCCCACCCAGCACTGGAAGGAAATTATCACTGGTCCAGGGCAGCATAAAGCCAGTTACCTATAGAGGAATCTTGGGACAATCTCCCTTTTGCCCTGAAAGCAGACCTTAAGCTTTAAAAAATGAGCAAAAAAGCAAAAAGAACTCTGATTATAGATAACTTTTATGCAGATGAAGAACAGACCTCTAACTTTGAGTGTACTAAAGGCAAATTGTCTTCCAGATGAAGCCCCAAAGGGAGTAATGAATTGATCCCCATCTCACAAGGCTCTTTTGGAAGAATTCAAAAAGGATTTTAAAAGAAAATTAGAAGAAAAATGGGGAAAGGAAATGAGAACTTTGCAAGAGAGTTTGGAAAAGGAAGCACCGAAATTATCTGAAGAAAACTCCTTAAAAATAGATTTAGTGAAATGGAAAAAAACATATAACTCCTTACAAAATAGATTTGAAAAAGAAACTAACTCATTGAAAAACAAAATTTGTGAAATGGAAAAAAATCCAATGAACAAAACAGTTCAATTGGCCAAAAGCAAAAAGAAATTAAAAAGCTAACTGAAGAAAATAATTCATTAAAAATTAGAATTGAATAAATGGAAGTGAATGTCTCACTAAGACAGCAAGTATAAGTCAATTAAAATTAAAAAAAATAAAAAAATAGAAGAAAATGTAAAATATCTCATTGAACAATGAAGGACAGTAATCAACCAATAATAAATAATATCAATGATGATCTCTGCCCCCAACAAGCTTACAATCTACACAAAAAGAAAACACACAAAAGGAAGCGGGAAAGGGTGAGAAGGACACAGGGCATCAGAGTTTGGCCAGTATGGGTCATCTTGTTCCCAGAATTTGAAATCAGATAAGGCAGCATATACAAAGTGGAATGATTGTGACTCCAGCTAAAGAAAGGTATTGGGAAGAGTTTTGGCATGCTGCCCTCCAGAACTTCAAACACAGGTAAAGGAAGACTAAGGGAGGTGGAATCAGTCAAGTCTTGAGTTGACAGCATAATGTTAAATTTAGAAATAATGAAGTTAACTTGTAGGATATCTTATTCTATGGAGTTAAAACCAGACAGAACAGCAGCTAGAAAGAAAAGGTAGAAATGAAGAAATATACAAAATATAAAAACTTGTCAGTGAATTATGATTCTATGACAGTAGCATTTTTGAAAAATTTTACAATTTGCAGTTGAAGAAACTGAAATTAAATTATTTGCCCAGGATCACACAATTGCTAAGTTTTGAATATTGTATTTGAACTAGTTCTTCCTGATTCCAAGGCTATTGTCCTGGATTTTCTTCTTTTTTAAGAGATAGTTTTATTTTATTTTTTTTGCTCTTTGCTGAGGCAATTGGGGTTAAATGACTTGCCCAGGGTCACAAGCTAGGGAATGTTAAGTGTCTGAGACCAAATTTGAACTCAGGTCCTCCTGACTTCAGGGCTGGTGCTCTATCCACTATGCCACCTAGCTGTCCCCTGGATTTTCTTCTAATATTTCTTGGAAACACTTGCAAAGATTTGTTTTCACAGTTAACTATCTCTCTTCTAATTTTAATAGCATTACTTTTGTTTGTGCAAAAATTTGGAGGTATTTTATAATTTTGTAATTATAATCCATTTTTATCTTGTATCATCTTCTGTACCTCTTCTTTGGAGATAAACTCTTCCTCTATCCATAAGTGTAAAAGGTAATTGCTTTCTAATCCTCTAATTTGTTTATGATGTGACCTCTTCTACTAAGATATTATCTTAGTATATACTGTGAGATGGTGATCTATACTTTATTCCTACCAAGTTCCTTTCTATATTTCCTAGTAGTTTTGTGGAATAATAAGTCCTTAGCCCAGTATCTGCAAAATATCTGAATTTATCAAATATTAGCCTACTAACTTCATTTGCTAATTTATATTGAATGCTTCAGCACTGACCAATCCATTTTTAACCATATAAGATTATTTTGATGATTCCTACTTTATGATATGATTTGAGAATTGATATTATTAAGCCTCCTTTATATATATATATATAATATATATACATATATATTATATATATATATATATATATATATACAAACAACATTTTGTTTATGGGGCAGAGTCCTTAATAATTTTTAAGGGAAGGATCCTAAGGCTAAAAAGTTTAAGAACAATTGCTCTAGATGAATTTCATTCTTATTTTTAAAATGTTTGTCGTTGTTTTTCATTTGTTTCAGTAAGTGTCCTACTTTTTGTGACCCAATTTGGGGTTTTCTTGGCAAAGATACTAAGTAGTTTGGCATTTTCTTCTCTAGCTCATTTTACAGATGTAAAAGCTCTATTAAAATAATCTCTAGATAATTTGATTGGCAGGATGCTGAAAATGCAAATTAATTTTGATAGTGCAATTTTATTATACTGACCAATTTACTCAGTAATTGATATTTCTCAAATTATGTAGGTCTATATTTGTGTAAAGAGTGTTTTTGAAGCTCTATTTATATATTTCTTTTAAGTATCTACATAAATCCATTCCTAAATATTTCAAATATAATCCACACTTGACTAGACATGCCCAATTTATATAAAATGGAGGCCTCTTGATCTTCTACCAGGCAAATAGAGGGTAACCTTCTTTGACTGGCTGCCTGTGTCTTTAAAAATTGTGATTCTTTTGGTCATTCACTTTCTGCTGCACTTAGCAATACTCTTTTCCACCCTATTTAACTGCTTCACCCAGAAGAGGAAGATCACAATTCATCCACAGGATAGGCTTCCTCTGCATTCTCTCATCATCAATGATATCTTAATGTGCCTATCTTTCCAAAACCTGGCAACATTGACTATCGCTATTTTTGTTGTTTTTTTATAATTTAGAACTTCAGGATTGTTTTGATTTACATTTTTATTAGTTATCTGAAGCATTTTTTTAATATGAATTCTAAATACCTTGCAGCTCTCATGAGAAATGTTCATTCTTTGATCATTTATTTATTGGGGAATGGCTATTAGTTTTATATGTGTATATTATACACACACACACACACACACACACACACAGTGTTATAATTCTTGGATCCCAATCCTTAATCACAGAAGTCTGACACAAAGATTTTTTCCCTCATTTGACCACTTTCTTTCTTAGATTCATTAATGCTGTCTGTGTAGAAACTTTTCAGTTTTCAGTTTCAAATTATCAAGGTTTTGTGATTGTTTCTATCTTTTATTTGGTTAGAAATATACTTCTTATTCATAACTATAAGAGGTTTATGGTCTGCTTCACTTCTAACTTTTTATGTTATGATCTATATTGTTAAAATCATGTGTCCATTTTGAATGTATTGTAATACATGGCATAAGATGTTGCTCTAAGTCTAATTGTTATGAGACTGTTTCATCAGAAAATATGGTTCACATCTCATGTTATATACAAAGATAAAATCAAAATATTTACAGGATTTACACATAAAGGGCAATATCACAAGCCAATTAGGAGAATAAGGAAAACTTTACCTGTCAGACCTATAGAGAAGGGGAAAGTTTGTGGGGAAATTAAAGACTGAAAAAAAGCATGGGAAGTAAAATGGATAGCTCTAATTACGTGAAATTAAAAGTTTTTGTACCAAAACCAAAACCATCTTTTAATGTAATCAAAATGAAAATGAAAACCGAAAACTAGGGCAAAGTTTTATAGCAATTTCACTGATAAAGGTCTCATTTCTCAAATATATAGGAAACAACTAAATTTATAAAAATAAGAAGTTTTCCAATCGATAGTCAAATAATATGAACAGGCAGTTTTCAGAAGAAAAAATGTCTTTTATAGAAATATTCAAATCATTTTTGATTAGAGAAATGAGTGAAAACAACTCTGAAATATTATTTCACCCCTATCAGATTGGCTAACATACCAGAAAAAGGAAATGACAAATATTAGAGGGATGTGGGAAAATAGAGTCACTAATACATTGTTGATGGTGTTGAGAATTAATCTAATCATTCTGGAGAATAATTTGAACCTATGCTCAAAGGGCTATCAAATTGTCACTATCCTTTGACCCACTGCTAGATCTGCATTCCAAAGAGATCAAAGAAAAGGGAGAAGGACTTATATGTGAAAAAAAAATTATTGCAGTTCTTTTTGTGGTAACAAAGAATTGGACTAAGAGAATGCCCTTCAGATGGGGAATAGCTGAAAAAAATCATTGTTTATTATTGTGAAGAACATCATTGTGCTATAAGAAATGACAGGAAGGATGTTTTCATGTAAGGCTTACATGAATTGATGTAAAGTGAAGTGAGTATAACTACGTGAACATTTTACATAATAACAGCAATATTGTAATATTGTAACATTGTAACAATATATTTAGCTATTCTGATCAATTTGATGTTCCAAGATAGTTTTGAAGAGCTCAAGATGAAAAATGCTATCCTTCTCCGAAGAGTGAACTAAGGAACTCTAAATAAAATTGAAGTATAATTGCTTTTTTATTCTTTTTAATGCTTTGTGTTTTTGTTGTCTTTTTTTGATAAAATGACTAATATAGAAATATGTTTTGCATTTTTTCACATACATAATTGATAGATTATTGTTCCTCAATGAATGGGGGAGATACTTTAAAGTTCAATTTTTTTTTAAATCAATGGTTTGATTTACTTATCAGTTATCCAAAAGAATAAGAATGCCTTTTTATTTCACTTCTACTGTCTCCTCATTTTTTAGCTAAATTGAATGTATTTTAATATCAATTTCATGTGAAAAAAATTTTAGAAGTTTGGGGGTTTTTTTTCCTATTTTGGATAATTCAAATGAAAGTGAAGCTCACATGGTACCTCCCATTTCTAATTCATTATTATATAGTAGTTTACTTTCCCAAGTTATTTGAAATAGTAATATCTATCAGTTCCCCTTCATTCCTTTCTTTTTGAGTCTATTCCTTTTATCTGTCCATTATTTTAAGATCAACAACACATAATTAAAAAAAACTAAAAAATAACAACTAAGGTTTGTGCTCTTTCTTTTTCTTTGTTGGAGAAAATATGAGGAAAAGTTGGTTTATACTGCTTCTTCCTACTCCACATTTTCTCTAGTCTTTCTTTACCAAGCATTCTATTCCAGTAAAATTGACAAGTGGTCTGCTGTTTCTTATTTCTGTACTTAACAATCCTAGTGTCTGGATTAGTTTTTTTCATACTTTCATAAGTTAAAATCCTTCTCTCTCTTCAAAGCTCAACTCAAATGTTATTTTCTCTGATGAAGCATTCCTTAATTCCTCAGCTTAAAGTGATCCCTCCTTCCATGCATGATTCCTTCAAGACTCTGTATTCAACCTCTCCAATGCATTTATATCACTCTATTATATTACAGTCATACTTTGATATATTTCATCACTTTCCTAAATTAGAAAATCAAAGGATCACAGCATCACAGAACTTGAAAGTTTGGAAGGAATCTGTGAGAGTTCATGGATAAGGTGCCAAGAGAAAACACAGCCCCTCAAAGGATCACAAGTCAGGGAGTTTATTTTGCATGGACATGCAACTAATTCTTCATTTTTGTGTGTACACAAGCATATGATAATCACTTAAGTGTATTTTTGAAACATTCCCCAATAGAAAGTCCAGATGCCTGTGACTTTGTCTTTATATCTGATTATTTTTCCTGGGAAAATACACAGGGACTGAATGGGAGGAGGACTTTTAAGAGCAAACAACTAATAGTCCAGACTGCAATACCCTTTATTGATTGAGTGTTGTGATTAAGAAAGTTTGCTAACCTTGCATTCCTTGCCTAAATGTAGCTGATGAAGTCAGTTATTAGGTCCACAGGAACTTCTTCATACATATTCAGACTAATCAGTGATCAAATATAGAGTTGCTTCTGTCAAATAGCAGGAGTCCAAAACCCATAGGAGTTTAGTGGTAATCTAATCCAACCTATGCCCCAAAAGAATCCTTACTCAGCAAATCACCACCTAGATTTTAAGACTTCCAAGGAGGGGAAACTCATTATCAACTCAGAGCTGTCTATTTTATTGTTTGGTCATGGCTGACTCTTCATGACCCCATTTGGAGTTTTCTTGGCAAGTATACTGGAGTAGTTTTCCAATTTCTTTTCCAGTTCATTGTACAGATGAGGAAACTGAGGCAAACAGGGTTAAACTACTTTCCCAGAGTCACAGAGCTAATAACTGCCCGGGATCAAATTTAAACTCAGGAAAATGAATCTTCTTAACTCCAGAGCTGTTATTCTAGCCTTTGTGCAACCTTGTTATCCATTTTGCCTAACTAATTATTAGAAAAATGTTCATATCAAACCTAAATTGATGCCTTTTGTTCCTCCACTTATTGTTCCTAGAATTACCCTCTGATCAAATGCAATAAGGTTAATACATTCTCCACATGATAGCTTTTCAAAAACTTGAACATAGCTAAACTGTAATCTCAAATCTCCTTTTTGCTAGGCTAACCATTTCTAGTTCTTTCAACTAATCCTTATATATCAGACTCAAGGCCTTTCAACACTTGCTACTGTTTTCTAGACATTCTCTAGCTCATCCTTTTTAAATCATAGTCCCTAGACCTGAACCCACTATTGCAGATGAAATTTGACAAGGATAGAGTATGGTGAGACTAACACCTCTAAATTTCTAGAAACTGTGCCTCTCTATTTAACCTCAAGATCACATCAGCTTTCTTGGTGGTCACATCTTATTTCTGACATTTATTGAAAGCTCAATTCAAAAAAACATAAATCTTTTTAAAGAACACCAGATATATAACCACACAACTTTAATCTTATGCTCAAGAAGCTGATTTTTTTTGTACCTGAGTTTTAGACTTTACTTTTACCTCTATTGAATTTCATTAGATTCAGCTTAATTCTCTAGCCCAAACACTCTAGTGTCAAAATCAAATAGAAATGGATGCCTATCCCTGGATAGTGAGTTAGAAAACTAGAAAATAATATTACATATGCTCTATTGTTTTTATTTATTTCATTAAATATTTATCAATTAAATTTTATTCTCATTCAGCTGCACCCTGTACATTTGCTGACACTTGTGGCCTTGATCCTGTGAGTTTGATCTTTACTCTAGCCTATCAAGATACTTTTGCATCCTAACTCTATTATCCTCCTTATCTATCCTTCCTAGGTTGTAACATCTACAAATTTCAAGGGAATGTTATTATTTACCTTCTTTTAATTCACTGATAAAAATGTGAAACTATACAGGGTCAACTTTTGATTCCTGGAGTACTTCACTAAAGACTTCCTGTCACATTAATGTTGAACCATTAACAACTACTTGAGTCCAGCCATCCAACCAGTTCTGAATCCATTCAATTAGACCATCATTTAATTCATCAGTTCTCAAAATGTTGTCTAGAGATATCTAAAGTTTCCTAAAGTCCTTTCAGGGATCACAAAAGATCAAAATTTTCATAATGATACCAAGACATTTAAATTTCTTACGTGATAAATATCAAGACACATGTGAGCACATTTGCATATGTATAGAATATATAATATGTATACAAATACTATGTAGTCTATGTAAGCAAAAGTTTTGGAGAGCCTCAATCATTTTTTTTATCCTCCAGCATTTCTTAAAATGTTTACAATTCTTGAGATCAAAAAATTTGAGAATAATTGATCTAGCATATATTATTCCATTTTTCAGCAAGAATGTGAGTTACTCTATCAAAATTTTTGCAAAAATCTGGTAAACTATCTTACAAAGATTCCCTTCATCCACTATGTTAATTTTATGAAAAATAAATTTAACTTGATCAATTCTTGATGAAATCATACTTATTCTTTATAATTAACTTTTCTAGAAGTTCTCCATCTTTTTATGAAATCAAATGATCATAAACTCTTTGAAAGTAGAGACAATGTATTTTGTATCATAGATAATAAGAACTCAAAAGTAACCTTAGAGATCATCTAAGTAACACAGAATCATTATTTTACTGATGGTAATAATTTGGTGGCTCATCATTGTATCTTCATAACTTAGTATAGTGCATGGCGTAAAACAGGTCCTTAGTTAATGCTTAATGGATATCTGAATTGTGCAAACTTTTTGTCAGTCTCCAGATTTTTAAATCCAAATCCCTTTTAAACTTTCCTGATAGGTCAATCTTTGAAAACATTTGTTTGTTTTTCCCTTCTCTATTCATATTTCAAAGTAAACCACAAAGACTTACAATTCATATTTATTTCTAAAACATAAGACCTGATTTGTTTCTTTGGTATAAATGGCATTCATGCCTTAACAGTATTCTTTTTAAATAATAATTAAATGTAAGTATATACATTTAACTTTCAAATAAAACTGGAATTCAATATTTTCCTTAGACCTGGAACCTATTCTTTAATCAGCTTTCACAAAGGATTTGGGACTATGCAGCTACATTTTCTTAGAATGCACATTTTTGTATGCCCATGACCTGCACCACCACTTGATTGTGACAAACAGAGGTTTTTAAGTAAAGTAATTTCAACATTCATGTCTTCCCTCTTTCCTCCTATTTCTTAATACTTGGAAGATGTCTGGGACCAATAACTTTAAATTTTAAATTTAGGTTTTAGCTACTCTTCATTGCATTAATCACTCATTTGAAGTACTTTAACAAGTAGGAAAGTAAATCAGCATTAAGTGGGATAAGCTGAAAACTTGCTTCAGAGCTAATAGAAACCGGAATGTAATTTTGAGGAAAATTGGTACAATATGAAACCTGTTGATTATCAAGGAAATAGTATAAAAAGAAAGAAAAAATAGTACAGGAAATAGTGGGGGAAAGGGTTATAAATCTATCCGTGTTTGTGTGTGTGTGTGTGTGTATAAAATATATATATATATATACACATGTATGTATTAAAAATAGATATACTATGCATTCAGGAAATCTAATAGTGGAGTATAGTCAAGAGAAGTAATTCCTACTTTTTACTTTAGTTTTCCTTAATATATTTAAATTTATAATTCTACTCTTATGTGCTTACTTCTAAAAAAAAATCAAAGAAATAACAACTAAGAAATTAAATCTGAAAATAACTAAAGAATTGTCAATGTCAAAGCACATAACTTTCCTACTTTCCCTCCAACTCATCATGAGATTGTCCACAGCATAAAGAGAAAATAAGGTGTCCTAGCACAACCAAAATTACAAGTTCATAGGATTTAGAGCTAAAAGAAATATTAGAAGTTGCCTAGTACCAGAGCCGAAACTAGGGTAGGATAATCAGGGCTTTGCCCAAAGATGCTGAATTTAGACAGCAATAGTAATCCTTTAGTAGTGCAGAAATAATAAAGTTTAGCAAGTAATCAGCAAGAATAATAAATATAAAACACATATAGTGTATCATACAATGTGCTACCTCTTCCTTCACTAATCTTTGCACCATCCTCACCATGGTCTCCCATTTATTGGCCTCATATCAGTGCCTCAGAGTGCCTATCTTCCCATCATTTGATAGTGTGGCCCTATCTCAGATGAAAGCATTTTTCATTTTTCATGCAACTTGCCCAAGTACAATTTGTAACATCTGTCCAAGACACAAAAATTTATAAATATCATTTTTCCTGATACAATCTAGATAAATGAAGTAATTTGACTATAGTACAGATATTAAGTATTGGAATCAAAATTTGAACCAAGAAATCTTGTGCTACAGTTCCCATGTCTCAGTTTCCCTCAGTTGCTCTGTTTCAGTTTTCCTTGATTGTTCTGCCCAAAATAACAACCTCCTTCCTTCTGACCATCAGAAATAATTGGAGTCATAAAAGGAGTTATAAAACCTCCAAATGGTCCACTTCAATATACCCCTTATCTTTTGGCTTCAGATTTCCTGTCTCCCAGTTCCTTCTCAAGCTTCCTTTACTCCCTACCTGTCAGAATTGAATTGATAGCCCTTCCTGGAACTCAATTCTCCTCCCCCCCTCACCTCCCCAGTGCTCAATCCCTCCTTCTGCCTCGTGAGCTCCTTTGCTCCCAAAAATCCTATAAGAATGCTATAACCAAACTTACTATTTGCTGGACCTGCTTGAGATCCAGTCAGCTGCCATGGCTGTCAGTCTAAACTCACAATGGACTGTGTGCTTTGAAACAAGAGTCCCAGCAGTCTGATCCATAACTATGGATTCTGAATTCTCAATTAATATCAATAAAGTATTATCTAATCTCCAATGTGTGATACTGCCTCAGTTTTTTCCTGAGCATTACATTCTGAGTTAAATTTATTATTGTTGTTTATGCCTCATTCCTTAGTACTATCTTGTCCCATACTCTAAAACAGGAATGGGGAGACTTTTTTCCTTGTAAAAGTCATTTGGATATTTATAACATAATTTGCAGGGCATGGAAAATTATCTGCTTAAAAATTCAAGCAGTGGGAGGTTGTTGTACCTAGTTTTCAGCTCATCACCACCTTCCAATGCTTTGGAAGAGCCAGATCAAATGATTTCACCCAAGGGCCAGATGTTTCCTACTCCTGCTCTAAGGAGAGATATAACTAATCAGTCATGTTTTGAAATAATTCCAATTTCTAGTCAGATCCTATTTCAGAAAGGAGTCTATATCTGCTTCCATTTATACAACATAATACATGGCCTTAATGCTCATGCTTTATAAAAGTAAAACATCATAAGAAATAAATGCATATTTTATCCTTATGTTAAATTGCCAAAGAATTATAAATGAAGCATCTTTAAAATTGCATCTGATTTGAAACAAGTGGTTCATTTTTTAGCCAAAAGACTATTATTCAATAATGCTCTATGACCAGGAAGAATAAGAGTTGGAAGTTCTCAGAAATATGGTGTGGGAAGGGCAGAGTGTGCTGCTATGTGATTAATTTCCTATTTATTCCAAAACATTCGAAAGAAAAGTATTGCACAGCATAAGCATGATGAGCCACACTGAGAATTCTTCCAAGAATCTGAGCTTTTCTAATTAACTTTTTGGACATTTTGCCAACCATTAAAAAAAAGTAAAAGAAGGTTTATATAAGAAAAATATTTTCTTTGTGATTCAATTTTTGTAACTTTGATATTTTTCCTGAACTCTCATTCCCTCTTGAATATTTGCTACTGGTGATTATTCATTTTCTATTAGCACCCAATATATAGTAAATTACAAGCCATTCTCTTGCACCCAAACAATTGGATTATTTTTTACTAATGTCCTGAGAGACAAAAACATTTTTCAAATTGTGTTTCAAAATGTGCTCTCCTATTCTTTTTGTGTTAAAGCAAACCAGAGCAAGCTATGCAATATCCTATTTGATCTGGTTTTGTGGCTCTTCTTTAGAACTGCAAATTCCATAAACTTGAAGAACCTGTTTGTTTCATGGATAATAATTAATCAAAAGCATAGAGACAAATTATGATAAATATAGTTTATGTGGCAACCATGACTGTATTGACAATGGAATGGATAAGATCACAGAGTGTTAGTGACCAGAAGACCCACAGAGAAACCATCAGAGAAACTAAGAAGTTTCCAGAAATTAATGATAGGAGAAAAAAAGATCAAATGGGTCACAAATCAAGGTTTGGGTGAAGGTTTGTGTAGACAGGCCATTGGTATTGGGTAAGTCCAGGACAGAGAAGTTGTTGCATACTGTTGTTCACAAAAACAAACCCAAAAATCTGAAATAATTTTAGAAAACAATTTATTAGATCATTTGGTAGAAGAGAACAAGTAAGGATCCCTCTCATCCAAGCTCTGGAAGGTTGACATTGTGTGATTTAAACATAGAAACCTACACATGAACCACAGTAAGGTAGATTGAAATGGGTATTAGTAAATACAAACATTAATTAAAATTTGGGCAAAGAAAAAATACAAAGAACCCTTTGAGTAGGCTCAAAACAAGACCTAAACATGAGGTCCTAAAACAAAATGCTTTGGGTAGATTCAGGACCTAGGGGAACTTCAAATTCCTTGTAATAATCTTTGACATTCCTGGATAATTACTGAAGTTATAGAGAAATTCTGGGTTCAAGCAATCTCTAATTTGATTTTAAAAGCATAAAAATTTTCATTAATCATAATTAATAAAAATATAAGTCTTCTAAGCAACATAACAAACCATCTTCCACAGAAACAATTACAAATCAAGGGAGTCAGATGACAAGTAATAAAGGTTTTGGCTAGCATAAAGGAGATAGTATGAGCATAGCACACCTTTTGGAACCTTAATATTTGTAACAATAATTCCCAATTTGTAATTTTATATTTATATAAATGAGAACTATTATGGGATAAATGAGAGATTCTTTATCCTCTAGAAAAGTACTTCTGTTTGGAGGGTCGCATAGGTAAAATAATAGAAAGATGATTGACAGCTCCACTAACAATTTGGATCATCCAAGGGATCACAAGCAGTTAAGGGGAAGCCAAAAATTCAGTTGGAAAAAGTCAATGAAGAGGTTATTTAGTCAGAGAAAGAAATAATGAAAATAGAATCAGCAATTTTGGTGTTCAGTGAATTTACAAGTGTGATAACCAAAAAATTATTTTAATGTGACAAAATTCATTATCATATAAATTACCTTTTTTAATTCATTTGATAAAGGTTTAGTAAATATTTATTCTGAGCAGTACACTGTACTAAGCTCCAGGTGAGATACAAAGTTTAACATAGACTTGACCCCTTCCCTCAAATAGAGGAGTAAAAAGATGACACAAACACACATAAGAGTCACAAACAATAATATAAAATAAAAACATTAGAGAACTTCAGCTTAAGTTTAAAAAGTGTCCATGAAGGAAGGTCTTTATTGATCTCAGGAATGATGGAAGTAAATACAATTTAAGATGGGTTCTTAAGGAAGGGTAAGATTTTAACTGGTAAAGAAAATGAGGGAGAGGATTCTAAGTATATAGAATAATAT
Organism: Myrmecobius fasciatus; assembly: GCA_023553655.1. Lineage (NCBI taxonomy): Eukaryota > Metazoa > Chordata > Mammalia > Dasyuromorphia > Myrmecobiidae > Myrmecobius > Myrmecobius fasciatus. The sequence goes on from JAJPUD010008795.1 coordinate 65,556, forward strand.
GAACAAAAGAATGGAAAAATAAAAGCAGCAGATACATTTTGGAGACAGAAAGATGACCAGGTTGGCTAAGATCTAGAGTGAGTGGAATAGAATAACAGAAGTGAAACTTGATGAAAAACATTAGTGGCAGATTGAGGAGGCATTTGAATGTCAGGCAAAAGGAAATGAAGTTGCCTCCATGAGCAATAGGAAATGAGTAAAGATTTTTGAGCAGAGAGATGATATACAAAATTTAAGTGTAAGAAAGTTGACTCTGGCTGTGCTGAGAGGTATGGCTTCAAAGGAAAAAAATAACAGAAGTTATATTAGAGTAGTACAGGAAGTTGGCAATGGGATGATATACTAGGCTGGTGGCAATGGGAATAGAAAAAAAAAAAAGAAACAGATGAGACAGATGTATAAGTGAAGGAATTGGGAGGACTTAGTAAATAATTAGATAATAAGGGGGAAATTGAAAGAAAAGACAAGAAGAGAGCTGGTATTTAATAGGAGAGAATGGTTAATGCTGATTCAATTCAACTTTCATTAAGGACTTATTCAGTGCAAGTTTCTGTCTAGGCACTAAGGACACAAAGACCAAAAAAAAAAAAAAAATCATACCCTCAAGGATCTGGCATTCTGCTGGATATATACAATATTTCCAAAGATTTAAGAGCAACAGTAAAATTTGTGGAAGGAGAAAGTGCTGATAACTAGAAGAATCTCAAAAGGCTTCCTATAGAAGATGGCACTTGAGGTGACTTGAAAAAGCTTTGGATATTAAGAGATGAAAGTGAGAAAGGAATGCATTCCAAAAATGCAAAGGTATGGAGACAGGAGTTAGAATAAATATGGGAAAAAAGGAAGTAGAGTGATTTGGCTAAAATAGGGAGAGCATAAAATGAAGTAATATAAAATGTCTGGAAAAAGTAGACTAGAGCAAAAATGGCACTTATACTAACTGATATTCACATATTGCCTTGAATTTTGCAAAATATTTTATGTAACTCACCTTTGAATTTTATAACTAGCCTGTGGGAGAGATATTAGCTAATTCAGTGTTTCTACTGGACTTATATCCCAAAGAGATCTTAAAGGAGGAAAAGGGACCCACATGTTCAAAAATATTTGTGGCAGCCTTTTTTTGTAGTGGCAAGAAACTGGAAACTCAGTGGATCCCCATCAGTTGGGGAATGGCTGAATAAATTGTGGTATATGAATGTTATGCAATATTATTGTTCTATAAGAAATGATCAGCAGGATGATTTCAGAGAGGCCTGGAGAGATTTGCATGGACTGATGCTAAGTGAAATGAGCAAAACCAGGAGATCATTGTACATGGCAACAAGAAGATTATACGATGATCAATTCTGATGGATGTGGCTCTTTTCAACAATGAGATGATTCAGGCCAGTTCTAATGATCTTGTGATGATGAGAATCATCTACATCCAGAGAAAAGATTGTGGGAACTGAGTGTGGATCACAACAGAGCATTTTCACTTTATTTGTTGTGGTTTGTTTGAATTTTATTTTCTTTCTCATTTTTTTTCCTTTTTGACCTGATTTTTCTTGTGCGGCAAGATAATTGTATAAATATGTATGCCTATATTGGATTTTACATATATTTTTACCATGTTCAACATATATTGGATTACTTGCTATTTAGGGGAGGAAGTGGGGGGGGGGAAGTGGGAGAAAATTGGAACATAAGGTTTTTCAAGGGTCATTGTTTGAAAAATTATCCTTGCATATGATTTGAAAATAAAAAACTTCCAAAAAATAAAAAAATAAAAAGAATTTACAAGCTTGAACCCATATCCAAGTCAAAGAGCAAAGTTTCTTATAATTATAAGACCAATTGAAGCAGGTAAAATTCCAAATGAATTTAGCTAGGAACCTGAAGCAAGGGGACACATTTATTTAGTTATGTTATTCATATACTAATTTTATGACCTGGAGGTAGAACTAAAGAGTGGTCTCAGGAATTTGGTTATCACTGACCAGCAGACCTAGGACTATCCTAAAGCCAGAAGACTTTAGAATCATTGACAGATAAGATTATCAGAACAATAGTTAGTTAAGGGATCATTAATACATTTTCTCTAAAGTTTAAGGGAAGAAATATTATTACATTTCTAGGCCAGAAGACTTTTATAATCATTGATAGAACAATAGCGTTCTTAGATCAGAGGGTCTGAGGATCATAGATTCCAATGCCAGAAGATTTAGAATCACTGACAGATAATTAGAATAGAAGCACCCAAGATCAGGAGACATTAAAATTATTGCTCTCTCCCCCAGAAGCTATATTTCATCACTCTTGACTCCAAATGTGATATTCTTTCCAACCCTTAGAACAATAGAAAGGTTTTTATTTTATTTTAGTATTGAGGAAATCAAGCAGGTTTCCAAGCTAATGATAAAGACACAATAATATTTTGAATATGAATGAGGGGGTGATTGAAGTTCTTGAGAAGGTTACAGAAGTTTAAAATGAGGATTATAGATGCCTCTTCTTTGATAACTGAAGGAAGGAGTGAGCAGGAAATGATGCCTAAAAAAATGGAGGTTATCCAATAAGAGATCCCTCAACTCTAGTCTTCAATTTCTGAAGAAAAAGGACATGATATATGTTATAAATGTGAGAGTACAGGGAGTAAGAATGATTGAAGGAATAGAAAGAGAAGAAAAGTTTTGGAATAGGCTACTGCTGGAATCAAGTAGCAATTGAACAAAGGTAGAGGAGAATGCCTTTTAGGTAGCAGTAAAAAATCAGCTTGGGTTATATAATATTCATTTCTTAGTAGTTGGGGAAGCTCAATTTTATAATTTTTTCCAGCAATGTTAAGCAGCTCTGGAGCAGAAGCAGAGAAATTCTTTGATAGAGGTTAATTATAGGTCGGCAATAGTAGAAATTTGGGAGAGCAATGGATTCTAGGGAAATAGAAGTTAGTGAAATATTGAAGAGGATAACCATGGACTCAAGGCTGTGTCTGAAAGAAACAGAAGCCATAATGTAGAATAAGGGCTGGGAGAATAGGGATTTGCTGATGTAAATAAGTCACAATAAGGGGAAATTTAAGATTAGTATGAAGAAGAGAAGAAGAGAAGTAAAAGAGTAAAGAGAATTATTAGAGAGCCTCAAGGTTCTTTATCTTTTAGGTGATATTCCTGAATATAAGAAAATTTAATGTATAAAAGAGAGAGGATGGAGGAAAGGGCCATCTGAGGTATGAGTATGGAGAAATTGAGAGCTCAATTTTTAGAAGGGCAATTAACATGAATATCAAAAATTTGAAGATGATGGCAGTAGTTGGTATGGATAGGAAAACCATAATTTAAGCACTGAAGATATTATATAAGTTGGGAGGATAATCTAGACATATGTAGATGGAATTAGCAAAGATGGTCAAAGAATGATATAGATGGATTGCACAAACATCAAAAAATTGAAAGGACCTATAGGAATTACTGCAAAGGATGGATATGAAAATGATGGTATGTCACAGTATAAATATGGAAGTGACCTCTCTTGCTAAAGAGCCTTGAAATGAATGTCTTTCCTTTTCATAGTCAGGATTTGATTAAAGTAGAGTGGTAGACATAACATTATCTTAAAAGGTCAAGGATATAGAACACACCTTTTTGCATAGGGAAACTAGCAGAGAGGTCTGAGCCTAATTTGAATAAATATTCTCAACAAAGAAGAAATTGTTCCCTTGACATGTTAAAGAGCAGAGAAAGAAAGGCAACATGGAACAAGGAATAGAATATTGAACTCAAAATGAGGAAGGTTCAAATCCTGCCTTATATACTTACTAGCTATGAGGCCCTGGAATAGTCAATTAATTTCTCTGAGTCGCAGTTTCCTCTTCTGCAAAATGTTGGATTTGATGATTTCTAAGTTTCCTTCTAGTTCTAAAATTTATTATCCTATGATCTATAACCTTGCTGTTAAGAGAATCCCACTTTGCCTTGCTTGTCATGTCTTCTGAATCTTGTCAGTGGCAAACATTATTGACAAGTGTGTTCTCCTGTTTTATGCCCAGTTTAAACTCAGAAGGTGACTAAACAAGGCATTTCAATGAATTGCCATACATTTTAAGGAATCCTGTATATCTATTTTAAAGGATAATCTTTAAGGCATCATTTTGCTCTCCTGAATCAATCACTATTTTAATGTCAACAAACAATAAGCCTGGTCTGAGATTGTATTCTCTACATCTTTTAATCAACTTCAAAATGGTCAAGTTGACATTTATTACCTGAATGAACTTGGGGAAGCAGTTTAATGTCTCTGGATATCAGTTTCTTCATTTGTAAAATGAGGGGATAGTTCTAGGTGGCCTTTGAGGTCTTATCCAGCTATAATTTTCTGATCTCCTATGAAATATTATGTGCAAAAGTTTGCACTTCTAATCTTGTATCAGGGATGCCCTGAATGCAGATTTAAGTCATTCTCATTACAATTTTATATAGAAGGGAAGATAAACATATGGGTTAGTAGTTATTGATTTAAGTGACACAGTAGATAGGGCACCAGTCCTGCAGTCAAAAAGACCTGAGTTCAAATTTGGCCTCAGATACTTACTAGCTTGTGACCCTGTTTGCCTTAGTTTCATCATTTGTAAAATGAATTGGAGAAGGAAGTGAGAAACCGTTCCAGTATCTTTGCCAAGAAAGTTCCAAATTCGATCATGAAGATATAGCTGAAATGACTTTGATTAATTTTTGTTTGTCTTTTGGAACTAATCGTGAGGTCTGAGATTTTTTTTTAGTGCCTTTAGAATCTTTTCTTCTTTCAGATATTTTGAGAATTAATCCTTTCAGTCTCAGAATTATGTGGATCTCCTTTAAGAGACTCTACTGTGTTCTGAGCTTTCTCATCATTAAACATAGCATCACTGAAAAAGAAGAGCATTTGGAGGAACTAGCTAAATGAAATATGTGCTCAGTATGCAGTGAAGAGTACTGAACATAGAATTAGAAGAATTGGCGTCTGATCCTAACTCTGCCATTTATCAGAAGTTGTGACCTTAAGCTGGGGAGACTTAAACCTTCCAAGACTCAGTTTCTGTCTATAAAATGGGGGGAGGGGGGATGTGGAAATGTATGCATTTCATCATTCATAATGCATTGAATATAAAACAAGAAATTGTATGTGAGACACTTTGTATTATATAAACATTAGCCATTATCTTGTTATTGGGAGCATGACTTCTTTATGCATACCAAGTCAAAGATAGTTCACTGCACTGGTGTTATGTTTAACTATAGCTTAGGTCATCACTATGGGGAAAGAACAGCCCCTGGAGAATGGGACTACCAATAACAGTGGATTTTAAAGTAAGTAGACAGCAGGGAAAACTTAGACAATTACCCTTTATTCTCTCCCTGAACCATGAATTTGATTTGTCTGAATTAGGCTTATTACAATAAATATAAATGCACAACATGATTATTTATGGGAAGAAAATAGACAAAAGATGTTGATTTGCTGGTACCTAAAACCTCATTTTCTGAGTATCTCCCCTAGAGGCCCTTCCCATTTGTTGCTCCAGTGTATTCTCATTGTTGTTCAATGATACAAGTCTAAGCTGCTCATCAATTCACCCCTTCCCCCCATCCTCTCTTTCTCTCCCTCTCTCTTTCCATGTTAATAGTTCCCCTGAAATCCTATCACTTTGCTGGAGGATTGATGTAAGTCTCCAGCAATTAACATAATTACAAGCCTGATTATCTTCTAATTGCATTATGAGTATTTGGTTATTCACTACACAAATTAGGGGAAATTAAAGAGGAGTAAGATCCCGTGGTGTGGGCGGCTTGCTTTCTAAAACAGTGATGAGCTTCTGAATGCCAGCAGATAAAGAGAAGGTGAAGACCATTTTACATTCCTGTTGGTTAACAGTTGTTACCTTTCATCTCAGCAAGTGAAAGCTTTTCTTCTTTTGTTTTCTTTGCTAATGGCTGGCACAGGTCTTCACAGAATTGTTCCTGTTTCTCTCCCAGATACAAGGTACTTAAAATAAACTACACCAATTCCATGTTGGTTCATGTAAGTAAGATATGTGGCAAAAAGATGACAGTTGTAAGTGCATGCTGTTAGACGCCTCAGCTTGGGAGCCAAATCCCTGAAAGATATCAATAATTCATAAATATAATCATGGGATGATGTTCATGTTCATGAAGCTGTAAACAGCTGGGAGAGTTATAAGTGCTTTGATATCTTTTTTATGCTCTGTGTGATGTCATATTGGGGAGTGGCTAAAACTAGAATTTGAGGAAGAGAAGGTTGAAAAGTCAAGTCTTTTTCAAAGGTAAGTTTAAGATACATAATTCATAAAAGACAAGCCTTGACATGAGAAAAGATGATATGATTCAACATGTGAGTGCCCAAGAACAAGGGTTCTTTTGCAGGGTGCAGATGAAGATAGAGTTGAAGTAGGATTTTACACAGAAACTAATCTAGTTCTTTTCTGTTTTAAAGCAACAAGTACTTTTATTTCAGGAAAACATAATAAAGATGTAAATCAAATAATGTAATCACCTAATCAGAATCCCAGACTACATATTCACTACCAGATAATGGACTATACTTAATGGATTTTTGATTTGCATTTTATCCAAAACTCTATTTACATTTTATCCAGAATATTTACTCAAAATATAAAGGGAGTATTTCATAAAACCACATCTCCTGGAAATAAACAGTCCACCCTATTCCAAATCAAGAATCCCTTCTAAAACATTCATGATAAATAGTCATTTAGATTCTATTTGAAGAAACATAGTCATTGCTAATTCACTTCCTTCTGAAGATGACTGTTCCCTTTGGATTAATCTAAAATGTTAAGAAGTAGAATAGTAGAATATTATGAATTAAGTGGAAATCATTTGTTTCCTTTTTTCCTCTTTTTTATTCCTCATGAGACTGGATATCCCTTTCTTGGTCAGTGACCACTCACAGACCTGATCCTACTTCTAATTAGGGTAGAAACTTTATATTCTGCTCTGTTTTTGACCTGGGGACACCCTCCCCCATCCTAGTGAGTGCACCATATTATTGTCAGAGTTAATAGGGACACTTGATTTGTTTTAGTTCTACTGCAGCTCAAGACTCCTGAGTTCAAGTGATCCATCAGTCTCAGCCTCCCCAATAGCAGGGATGACACACATGACATTATGTCCACCAAGACTGGTGGAATTGACTTTTGCATAACTAATAACCATAGTTTGAATTCTTTCCTCTGAGATCATACATAATGAACAAGTCTAATCCCTTTTTGTACAAGACAACTCTAGTAAAGAAAAATAAAAAGTTCACCAGGGGAAAGGAAGAAAAATAAGTAGAAATGTCACCAAAGAGCTTCACCCTTGATGAGTTTAAGGCTATGAGAGGAATGAATCCACAATGGTCTTGAAAGGCTTTCCTCAGGACTCACTGGTATTTCTAGATCCATTCTTACTCTCTGCTTTAGGGCAGATATGATCTCTTCCCACCCATCCCTCTCTCAACAAAGGACTTTTGCATACTAGTTCATTGATTAAAATAGAAGCTTTCCATTTTGAGCATCTTCTGTCCTATTCTTCACCTCAGATTTTCATCTTTCCATTGCTCCAGTTTCTAATAAGGAACTGACCTCTCTCTTTATCTGCCAGATTAATCCCTCCCTTCTCATATAGGAAGTTACCTACTCATTCTTTTTTATCTTCCTTGTTCCTCCTCTATTATCCCCACATACGCCCAGATTTTACCTAATCTTAAAAATCATTTACTTGATCTTGTTATTTCCTCCAATTGTCATCCTAATCTCTTCTCCCTTTCACAGAGAGAAAAAAATTACCTGCACTAGATGGCAGAATGTCAGGGGTAGTATCAAGAAGATTCAAATATGAAATATTTATTACTTGGGTGACCCTATTCAAATCATCTAATTTCTGTTTGCCTCAGTTTCCTCATCTGTAAAATGGAGATGATAATAATAGTATGAAACTTTCAGTTGTGTTGTGAGGATCAAACTAGATAATTATAAAGTGCTTAGCACAGTGCATGGCACATAGTACTACATAAATGTTAGCTATTTGTTATCATGTGACTTTCTTTCTAGACTGAAACTGTTCTCTCTATGGTTAGCATTGATCTCTGATGATAGGTTCTTATTCTTCTTTTCCTTTTAATCACCCCTTCATAATCTGCCTTCTAACACTGTAGTTGTTTTGATTTTTTTTCTCCCTCATTTATCCAACACTTTCTTTTTGTACCTAGATCCCTAATGAGTTAATATATTTCTACAACAAACAATTTTTGTATGTGTATGTTCATGACTATGTGTTCAAACCTCTTTTGTCTGGTTCAGATAAAAATGAGGTTCATGTAATACCTGTTCTCAACCTTTCCTTCAAGTTTGCATAGTTTTCATCTCTCCCACTTTATTATGGGATATAGACTCCCTCCTCTCTTGAGCTCTTCTTCCCTAGAATATTTCTTTTTTTCTCCCCTTTATTTTTTTTCTTTTAAGATGATCAAAATAAAACAAAATCACCTCCAGTCTATTTCTTTATCTTAGTTAGCTATCTCTGTGACACTTGAAAACATTAGGATTTTGAAGGAATATTTGTTTTTTCTTCCTTAAATAGAATGTATGTACTTCAATATCCCCTAACCCCTTTCAAGTACTTAAATATATTTATCATTATAGCTTTCTCTTGACTCCTATGTTTGCATTTCAAAGCTTCTACTCAGCTCTAGTCTTTTCATCAGGAATGCTTAAAAAAACCCTATTGCATTACAAATTCTCTTTCCCCAGTGGAACTATAATCAGTTTTACATGGTAAACTATTCTTTATTGTAAACTTTATTTTTACCTTTCAGAACATCATATTTTGTGAACTCTTTTCCTTTATTGTGGTACATAATGAATCTTTTTTTTAAATTCTGAAATTAACAAACACCATAGAAAATAAGCATGTCCACATATGATGTAGAAGGAAAAAAAAGCAACCTAGGATTGTAAATGAAGCTTTGATTATCATGTACGACTTGCCTCTTCTTTTAAGAATATAATAAATACAAAATTTAGCTATAAAAGCTGTCCTACTTATTTGTGTTTCCTTCTGCTTCCTTTTGTTCTCACGTATTCTTTAAAAATACATCAAGAATTTCTTTTTTTCTTTCTTTCTTTGCTTTTCTTTTTCCTTTGTGTCAACATTCATACAGTGGCCATAATTCTAAAAATACATTTCTCATTATATATATTGAGTCAACCACTTCTCTAACAGAAAGTAAGAAGCTTCTTCATTGATCATTGTATTGATCAGCATTAAGTTTTCAAAATTGTTTTGCTTTACAATTTGGAACTATGCTCAAAAAGTTATCAAACTGTGCATACCCACATGTAATGGATTTCCTGCCATCTAGGGGAAGGGTGGGGATTGGGGGGGGGGATTTGTAACAGAAAGCTTTGTAAGGGTCAATGCTGAAGAATTACCCATACATATGTTTTGCAAATAAAAAAGCTTTAATAAAGAAAAAAATTGTTTTGCTTTAAAATGTTGCTGTTAATGTAAAAATTGTTTCACTGGTTCTGTTCATTTAATTTTGCATTAGTTCATACAAATCTTCCCAAATCTTTCTGAAATTATGCCTTTTGTCATTTCTTACAAGATAATACTGATACATTTATATAGCATATAAATGTTTTCTAAACCTCTTCAACTTTCTTCAAACTTCCATAGTTTTTCTTCCTTCTACCTTCTTATCTGAGAACCTTGCTTTACATTTTCCTGGAAAAACAAAAACAAAACTGAAGCCATTCGTCCAGAGGTAACTTTTTCTCCCTTCCTCTTCATCATATAACATAAACATCCATATACTTTCTGCTCCTACCTGCTCTTTCACCTCATTTCACGTGAAAAAATGATTCTTCTATTTGTTGAGGTAAATACATTTACCTGCACAGGTGATCTCATTCCATCCCCTCTTGGCTAACAAACTGTCCCTTCTATGATCCCTATTCTTTCACTTTTCTTCAATCTCTCTCTATCTAATGACTATAAACAGAACCAAAACCTCATTTGATCCATCCCATCCACACTATTTCCCCAAATCTCTCTTGCCTTCTGTCACTGAAATCTTTGAAAAGGTCATATGCAATAGGTACTTGAACTTTTCCTCTCATTCACTTCTTAATTTTCTATAATATGGATTCTTAGCTCATCATTTCATCAAAACTACTCCAAGTGATGTATAATTTCTGAATCCAATGATTTTTTTTGTCTGTTCTTAGCAATCTTGACCTCTCTGAAACTTTTATCACTGTTAATCACCCTTTTCTCCATAATTATTCTCTTTTCTCTAGGTTTTGAAACTCATCTCTTCCTGATTCTTCTCCTACCTGTGAAACTCTCACTGTTTCTTCTCAGCCTCCTTTACTGTATCTTCAACCAGGTTATTCTTACCAATCATGGTCCCTATTATGGGTAATTTTCTTCTCTCCCTTCACCCTACTTCCTTTTGTGATTTCATGAGCTCCCCTAGATTCAGTTATCATCTCCATTCTGATGATTCTCAAATGTTCTTATCCACCACTAACTTCTCTGCTGACCTTCAACCTCACATTTCCAACTGCTTCTTAGACATGTTCAACTGTGAATATCTTATGTAAATCTTAAACTTAACATGCCCCAAACTGAACACATTATATTTTCCCAAAAACATTCCCTGCTTCCAAATTTCCACTGCTACTATCAAGGTCTCTCCCATCCTCCCAACCTCCAAGCTCATAGGCTAGAAGTCAACCTTAACTACTACCTATGTCTCACTCTTTATATCCTATCTGTGTTTGAGTCCTGTTAATTTTACTTTTGCAACATCTATTGACTATTATTTCTTTTATCCTCTGATATCATTACCAGTCTAATGCAATCCTTCACTTCCTCATGCCTCAACTATTGCAATAGCTTGTTGGTGACCCTGTATGCTTTGTCTTTCCTCATTCAATTTCCTAAAGTAAAAGTCTGGCTGTGTCTTACACACACACACACGCACACGCACACACACACACACACACACACACACACACTCAATAAACCATATTGATTCCCTATAACATCAAGTACCAACTTAAAAAAAGAACAAACCTCTGTTTGTCAGTCAAAGCCATTTATAACCTAGTCTCATGCCTCCAGTCCTTTTATACTTTTACCAACACTTTATATTTTACCAAGTCTACCACTACAAGACTCTTATCTCTTAGCACCAGATATTTTGTATGACTATTTTTCATGTTTGAAATGCTTTCCCTTCTCATCTTAACCTTCTGGCTTATTTCAAGTCCCAATTAAAATTCTAAAAGCCTTTCTAATCCCTCTTAATTCCAGTGTTATTTCACTGTTGATTATTTCTTATTTATCTTGTATATTTTTTATTTGCACACAGTTGCATGAATAATTGTGAGCTCTTCTAGTTTTTGGACTGTCTTTTGCCTTTGTTTTCATTCTCAATGTATGGCACCATGTCTGATACATAATAAGGACTTAATAAATGCTTATTTATTCACTGATTGACTGATATTGTTATACCATTAATTGTTTTCTTTATGGTTGTTTATAGTAATTTTTTATTGACTTTGTAGCTCAGGGTTTTAGCTATGGAATTCCTGGGAGTATATCTCTTGAGATTTCTATTAAGAAGTGACCAGATGACAATATTTTCCTTTTGACACTTCGTTCTAATAGATCTGGGCAATTTTAATTTGTGATTTCTTGAAATATGATATAGAGATTATTTCTTTTGCCATATTTTTCAAGTAACTGGATTCTTAGATTTTCTCTATTTTAGGTCAATAGTTTTTGAAGGCATGTCTTACATTCTCTTATGTTTTCTTTTTCAACCTTTTGATTTTGTCTTAATATTTCTTGTCTCATAAAGTCATTGATTTATCTCAGGTCTGTCCTAATTTTATGAATACATTTCTTAGTCAAATTTATCACTTTTTTCTAAGCTATTGCTTCTCCTAAAATATTTTCTAAATAGATTTTATATCATTTATAATCTCTTCCTTCACTTATTCCAAGTACTCCTATAGACAATTTTTGAGTCATCATTTTTTTTGAGGCTTTGTTTGTAATTTGTATGATGTTAGTTTCTTCTTGTCTTCCACTTGGACAATTTTTGACTCACAATATTTCTTAACATTCAGTGTCATAGTAAGCATTTAATAAATGTTTTTGTCATTCATTCATTCAGTATTTCCTTCTGTTCACTCATACCTTTAACCTCAGTTCTTGATTAGAGATTTTACGACATACTCAGCCTCTCTTGGATGAGGTGGTCAGATCCATTTTACTCCTAACCTCAATGTTTTGAATTCTTGTACTTCCCTTGGTATGTATACTTTTAAAATACTAATTGACTTTGTGTATCATATCAAAGCTCTGTGGTTGACTCTTCCTAATCAGGGCATTGGATATTCTACAATACCTTCTAGGAATAAAAGGGTAAACCAAGTTATCAATTTAGAGTTTGGGCAGCAGATAAAGTATTGGACTTACAATCAAAAACACATAGGTTTAAATCCTGCCTTTTATATTTACTATGCCTTTTGTAGTTATATCAGAAATTAATATTATTTTTATTTCATTTCATTTCTCATCTCTAAGTAATTCCCACTAAAGTGTTTGGAACATCATTATGAGGAATTTATTTTCATTTTCATAAAGCTATAATGTCACCCTTTGTAGTGCTGGCTTAAGTAAGATTATTGAGTCTGAGGTCTTTGAATGGAGTAGTGAAATATGAGTGGGTTTGGGGGAGGTACAGAGGAAGAAAAAACAATAATTGTAAAATCCCTAATCACTAGAACAGTGGTATCAAACTCACAAATTAATGGATTTACTTAACTAAACATGAGGATTTCTGCTAACCATATGTTGGTCTTATGTTGACTTAGAAAACTACATGTTGATATTATCTATATTTTACTGTATTTTTATTTATGCTATTAAAAGTTTCAGGCTTGGGGCAGCTAGGTGGCACGGTGGTTAGAGCACCAGCCCTGAAGTCAGGAAGACCTGAGTTCAAATCTGGTCTCAGACACTTCCTAGCTGTGTGACCCTGGGCAAGTCACTTAACCCCAATTGCCTCAGCAAAAAGCAAAAAAAAAAAAAAAAAGTTTCAGGCTTATTCAGAATGCACCTATGTTTGACATCTCTGTGTTAAAAACAATGCAATGAGTCTTATTTCATTTCCTGTTGCTGGAGGTAGGGAATATCAGTAAAAACCATCATAATGACTACTACCTAAGGCTCTAAAATAATAATAATCCACATTTATACATTTCATAAAGACTTATAATCTTCACAATCACACTCATGAAGTAAGCAATAGAATAATGGAATAAAAATATAACATATAAAAGTAATTTAGTACAGCTTCTCCATTCTAAAAATGAGGGACTGAGGCTGAAGGAGACTTAAGTGATTTTCCTGAGTTTACACAAGTAGCAAATAGCAGGGTCAAGATTCAAGCCAGGTCTTTTAACTAAACTTTGCAAGCAATATTATTAATAATTCCCCCTTTGTAATTTAATTAACTGAGATCCAGACAATAAAATTATTTGCCCAGAGTCACAGAATAGTAAATATAATACCTAAAATTCAAATACAGTTCTTTCTTGAATCCAAATCCAGGTTTCTTTTCATTTTTCCATTCTACATCTACAGAAAAGATCCTAAGCCACTGATTAAGATCTTGTTCTTCTCTTCCAAGCTCTAAAATTTTGTGTTCTATAATATTTTTTTAATTGCTGTGAATTACTTCAGAATTAGGTGACCTGATCTTAGTTGAGTGCATAAAGAAGCAGATGAAAAAATGAGAAAATAAATGAACCTTATTCTAAGTGTGCAGGAAGGGGTTTAGATGATGACAGTCAATGTAGAATTTGTCACATTTTCAATAATAATTATAGCAGATATTCACATAGTGTTTTATATTGCAGAACTATGGAAGTTTTGGAAGAGGCCTTCTAATTCAAGCCATAAGTGAATAAAAATTTTTGCCTCATGTTAAAAAAAAATCAGCTGGAGAAGGAAATGGCAAACCACTTCCTAAGAAAACCACAAATGGGGTCACAGAGAGTCAGGCATGACTGAAAGCCCTGAACAACAATGAACAAAAACTGATCATTTACATAAGGAAAATGGGAGACAAGAACTATCTCTAGTGGCAGGATAGAATTTGTCCTTCAGGTGAGGAGATTTAGATCAAGTAGATAGTTTTGGGGATTCCTCCTAGTCAACTTATTGAGGGCTTGATGGAACAATCTATTTCCCGACTAAAGAGAAATCCTTTCTTTTGGAGAAAGAATTGGGGAAGAGCATTTTTCTCAATTAGATATAGTTTTGTATTCAGTTATCAACAGTGCTTGGTCTATATCAGCATGATCCTTTAGTATGGGTAATCAGATTTCTGATTTTAGATTTTTTAAAAATATCTGTATCAATAAACATATTTGAAAATTATGGTAGTTGGGACTTGGATGTACCTATTATTCTCTAGTTAAACCCTGGACCCTAGATGTAGCAAGACCTTCTTATACATGAACTCAAACAAAAATATCTATTTTTGAAAAAAATGAAACTTGCAAATAGTTTCTTGGCAAAGAAAAATCCACAAAGATTATTTTTCTGCTGGCATGAACAATGCATAGTACCAAGAATAAAAAAGCAAGAATAGTCTTCATACTATTAGTTACTCATGGAATGATGATTATATTTTTATGGTGTTTAAAATAAAATTTTACCTTACAATCATTCTTAAAGTTAATTTATATGATGATGCAGAACTTTCATAAAACATTTTATCTTGTCATTACTATGTTTTCTATTTTTTGGTTATATAGATAACATTTTCATTGTCATTAGCCTCTTGATATTTTTTGAGTTTTAGAACATATTTTATGGAAGTAAAGTTTATTACCAATAATGACATAGTGCTACATGAAAATATATGAACAGCAATGAATTCTAGAAAATCAACATCAGGGTACTATCAATTCCTATATAAGCAAAGGAAATTGACTAGACCTTTACTTTTTGCTACCATTTCAAATTCAAGTTTCAGTTCAACCACCTACTGACCATGAACAGATCATAGGCTCCAAGGTTCAGTATCATAGTTCTAAAACTGGAAGAAAGATCTTCTCTATTTAATTTTTACCTCCTCATTTTTTCCATAATAAACCAAAGGCAAGGATAGTTAACCAAGATGACCAAATTCATACAAATAATAAGAGTCAGAAACTGATTTAAACACTAGTTTCTTAAATCTAAAACCAGTTCTTTTTCCTCTGTATAAAATTCTTCCATTATTCTCAGTGGCCTCATGTATAAAATACAGATAATGTTTGCTCCTCTTATCTTGTAAGTTGTTGCTGATGAGTTGTAGATGCAACAATACGTAGAGAATGCTTTTGGAAATTACTGAAATGTATGACATAAATTCATTTAGTTATTCATTTTTCTTTATAAGTATTTGGTAGGGTATTTTTGTTTCTTTTTTAAATTTAATATTTTCCCCAAGTATATGCAAAGATCTTTAACAAGCACTTGAAAAAATGTTTTGAGTTTCAAATTCTTTTCCTCTCTCCATCCTCTTTCCCTCCCCCATTGAGAAGGCAAGCAATTTGATATATGTTATACTGTGCAGTCAAGCAAAGCATATTGCTATGTTAGGTTGTGAAAGAAAGCACAGATTTATAAGAAAAAGGAAGTAAAGAAAAACTATGCTTTAATCTGATTCAGACTCCATCAGTTCTTTCTCTGGGCATGGATAGCATTTTTTTTTACCCTAAGTCTTTCAGAATTGTCCAATTCTTTGCTACCACATAAAGAGCTATAATGAATACTTTTGTACTTTTGATCTTTTTGAGACACAGATCTAAAAGTGGTATTGTTTGGTCAAAGAGCATGATTTTATAGCAGTATGACTTTTATGAAAATGTTTTGCACAATCTCATGTGGATGTCCTTAATAGGGGAGGAAGAAGGAGGAGAATCTAAAATTCAAAATTTTGAAAACAAATGTTGAAAAATGGTCTTACCTGTAACTGGGGAAAACGAATATTAAATAAATAAATAGAAATATTTCTAAACTCAGCTGAATGTATATATTATTCCCTCTTTGAGCTACTTCTGAGGATTATTTTATAACAGAAAAATTAAAAAGAGAAGAGAAACTAATTGCCAAGCACTTAGAATGAGGGAATAACTACAATTGGATCCTTGGCTTTAATTCTGAATTTTCTGGTAGCTAAAGCAAACAGAATATACTGGGTTATGTGGCTTCCATTATCTTTTTTTTTTTAAAACATACAAAAAGGATTGAGACACCCTGCTTTTCCTATCAGTAATAGATATAAGAGTTTGGTAAAAGATACAGAAATAGTTTTCAAATGTTCACTTTTATGTTATTCCTTTATTAATATTATTCCTATCTGTTTAAGCAACAGGTTTATATGTAAGATCCCTAAATACTAACAATTACTGCTAGTCCATGGCATTCCAGGCTTTGAATATTTAAATAGTTGTTGTTTAATTCTTTAGGCAATCTTGAAGTCTTTTACATTTCAAGGTATGGAGCTCCAAGATAATAGGAACCAAATAAAATGAGCTATATGAAGGAATGTGATAGAAAGTTGTTTTTTCAAAAAAAAAAAATTAATAGAAACAAACAACAGACTTACTAGAATAAAAAATATACATCAAAATAGATAGTAACCAAAAAGTTCAGGAAGTAACTCAAATATTGCAAAAATTAGAAAATACATAAATATAAAAGATGGACTTTATCAAAAGCAAACACCCCCAGAATTACTGATGTCCCAGAAAATTTAGAAAAACAAAACAATTTGAGTATTATAATCAAGGAAATATTTTTTTTAAAGTTCCAGAATTATCAAAAGCAACCAATAACAAAGAAGTAAAAAAAATGCATATCATCAACATGAGCAACTTTACATTTCAAATCATATAGAAACTGGGGGCAGAGCCAAGATGGCAGAGTGAAAAGGTGACTCTCTGCCTCTCCTCCGATCTTCTCTCAAATCAACAATAAAATAAGCCTCTGAACTGATCTTCAAGTCAACAAATTCAGAAATGTTTGGGCACTGCTTTTTGAAGAACTTCATATCAGGTTTGTCTAACTCGGAAAGAGAGATAAATAGACGACTCCTGTGTAGGCTGGAAGTGAGGGTGAGACTCAGCTCAGCTCATCCTGGCAGAAATTCCAAACTCCAAACTCCAAATTCCAAACGCCTGGAGTTTATCTGAGGCCCTCCAGACACTCTGCCCGGATTGGGGGCAGGTGTTCTGGCAGACTTGCCTTGTTTAAGGAGAAATTCGGACCTAGTCCTAGCCCCCACCAGCCCAACACCTTAAGTTAATTCGCCGAAGTGCCCAGGAAAAAAGCGCTTTAGCGTCAGCTTTTCCAAACCTTAAAGAAATATACACGCTGTCTAAAAAAATGAAGAAGCAAAAGAGAGCTCTCACCATAGACAGCTTTTATCAAGGCAAAGAAGAGATGACCCCAGATCTTGAGGTTCCTTTAGACAAAATACAAGAAGAAGGTATTAAAGACCATCACTGGTCACTTTTTCAAAAGGCCTTTCTGGAAGATTGCATAAAGAACCTCACAAGAGAGCTGGAGGATAAATGGGAAAATAAACTGAAATCAGTGCAAGAAGGATACAATATCTTGCAAGAAGGATATGATGCCCTGCAAAAGAGATATGAAAAAGACACCAATTTATTGAAAAATAAGATTAGT
>JAJPUD010008796.1:0-83353 GCA_023553655.1 Myrmecobius fasciatus
CCAGAAACACTGAGGAATTTTTTTCTTACAAATTCAATTTTTTTTTTTAAGAGGCAAACATAACTTTATTTCTTATCCAACCTCAATCACTGAATGGGTGTTGCCTCAGACAAACTGAGACTTGGGAAAGTTCTTACAAGAAATATAAATCTCCTGAAATACCGTTCTGGAAACCAGACATTTATAAAGCTATTGGGATTCAAATGGAGCTACTTGATTAGCGTTAACCCAAATTCCTCTGATTCTTACTGATTGATCAAAAATGGGCCCCAACCCAAGCCTCAATTAGCCATTATTAGAGTTTTGTCATCTCTGAGTGTAAATAACAATTGTTTCTGTTCTGACCAGAAACTCTGAGGATCTTCCCCTCCCAGATTGATTTTTTTGGGGGAGGGGTAGCTAAGAGACCATTTTTTTGGCCTCATTTCTTACCTAGCCTTAATCACTGATAGGGTATTGCCTCAAACTTCCACCTGGGCAAGACCTCAGCTTAAAAAGGGCAAGGTCTCCCACGGCATCGGGGCCATTTCCAGTCATTTCTGATCTGCATCTTGCCTCTGGAGCCAGAAGACTCCAGAGGAGTGAGTGAAGCTGGTGACTTTGCACAGCCCTCCCTCACTTCAGTCTGACTCACTTGTAAATCAAGACATCACCTTGCTGATGTCATGAAGCAAAACAGCAGTAATTTAGCAGATAGCAGCATCCTGCTCATCCAATCATTAGTAGGGTCCCACAGTGGGGCCGATGACCTTCCATCTTCCTTCCTTAGTTTCATGGCTGAGTAGGAAGTTAAAAAGATTACAGAAGGGACCTCTAGGGCAACTTGTGCAACCCTCTCATTTCACAGATGATGAAAGTGTGTCCCAGAAAAGAGAAGCGATTTACCCAGTGTCTTAGGGGGTCCACGTCATAGACTTAGTGCTCTCCATTCATGATACCCCCCAGCCAAGCAGATCCCAGGGAAGTATTTCAGGGTCACAGAAGATGGTATTCCCAAGGCAGACTCAGGAAAGAAAATGGAAAAAAAGAATGAGAAGAAACAGATGCCCAAGCCATGCAGAAGTCAGACTGGACAGCCAGCTCTGAAGGCTGGCAGGGAGCCTGCAGTCCGCCCAAGCACAGCGTGGGGGGATCTTGGCAGCGAAAGCCATTCGTGTTCAGCTGTGACCCATTCACTGTTCAGAAGGTGAGGGTGTATGGAAGGCGGAGAGGTCTCCACAAAGCTATTTTTGACATTTGTTTTAACAATAGGAAAATTCTTCAAAAAGGAAAATGGAGAGGAAGTCATTCAAAGTCCAGTACGTGGTTAAGCCTGAATTCTTTGTGTCTGACTTTTCCCTTTTTTTTAATTAAAAAAATTATATCTTTAGTTTTCATGTTACCATTATTTCTATATCTGTCCCCTCTTTTGTCCCTCCTCTCTAACAAACAATTTTATAAAGGAGGGAAAAGTTAGTTCCTCAAAACTAACCAACCCATCAACAGAGTCTGATTCATTTCTCACCCATGAGTGTATGTCTCTGCAAAGAAAGGAGAGAGATCTGGTTGACTTTTTAAAAGTAGAATGATGGATTTTCTTTCTCTCTCACTCCTTACATCCAATCTGTTGCCAACGCCTCTTGAATTCACCTTTGTCACATCTCCTGATTACATCCCTGTCTCTCCAATGACGCCATCATTACCCTGGTGAAGACTCTCACACATGAATTATTATGACACCTTCTAAAGAATCTACCCGCCTCAAAGTTTTCCTCCCTGCAATCACTTGGCCATCCAAGTGATCTTCCTAAAGTGGAGGTCCAGTTATATTATTCATACCACCCCCAGTAAGTTACAGTGGTTCCCTATTGCTTCTAGGATCAAATATAAAGTTCTGTGTTTGACCACCCAAGCCCTCCCTAATTGAGTCCCTTATCATTTTTCCAGGCTTTCTTTTTTTTAACATTTTAAAAAATTTGAAACAAATGCAAAATAAGAAAAAAAAATCATTGCCATCTGTGCAACAGAACATAAGAAAGGATTCAAAATATAAAGCAACAAATTTCTATTTCCAGAAAGCCTATATAATAAATAATACACATGTGTTCTGAGCTGCCCATCTTCTCTTTGCTTCCTTGAAGATTTTCTTTCGTTCTCTGCTGTGCACTTTTTACTTTATTCTTTTTTTACTCTTCTTCCCTCCTCCCCCAACATTTTTTCCAGTCTTCTTACACCGTAAAGTGTGCTGTGTATTTTTCAATCCAGCCACTGATGTCCATATTGTTCCTTCCAAATAATGCCTCATCTCTTCACTCCAGCCATCTTCTCAGGCTGCCCCCCACGCTAGGAAACTCTCTTCCCTCATCTCCTCAAATCCCCTTCTTTCAGGGCCTCCTCTTTAATTATTTCTAACTTAACCTGACTAGAGTTTGTTTGTACATACTTGTTTGAATGTTAGACTATAAGTTCTTTGAAGGCAGGCTCTGTCTTTTGTATCCTTAGTGCCTAGCACATAATAGGCCCTTAATAATCATCAGTTGACTGAGTTATCAAATATTGTCTTGGGAAAGAGTTCTCCTGGAATAGAATTCATATAGAAAACTTTAAGGTTTGCAAAGGGTTTTCCATAGGATATCTCATTGGGTCCTCATGATAATCCTGAATATTATATTCAGTATTTTACAGATGAAGAAACTGAGGCAAATAGAGCTTAAATGACTTGCCCAGAGTCAGATAGCTAGTGTCTGAGTGAGAATTTGAATTCAGATCTTCCTGATTCTAGGTCCAGCGCTTTATCCACTGTATCATCCACCTTCCTACTTAGGGCCATGGTGCATGGTGCCTGTTTTCTTTTTTAATTCTTTAACAATAATTGCTTTTTTCCTCCCATATTTTTGGCACCATCTCTCTGTGATCACATTTTAACTCTTCACATCTTCCTACCTTGACTTCTTCCTTTCTGAAAGAGATCTAAATTCTCTTCATAAAAATAAACTTTGTGAGCAGAATCAGGAGATCATTGTAACACGACAACAACAAGATTATACGATGATCAATTCTGATGAATGTGGCTCTTTCCAGCAATGAGATGATTGAGGTCAGTTCCAATGATCTTGTGATGAAGAGAGCCATCTACACCCAGAGAGAGGACTGGGGAAACTGAGTGTGGATCGTAACATAGTATTTTCACTTTTTTTGTTGTTGTTTGCTTGCATTTTATTTTCTTTCTCATTTTTTCCCCTTTTTGATCTGGTATTTCTTGTGTAACATGATAATTGTGGAATGATGTATAGAATAATTGCACATGTTTAACATATATAGGATTACTTGCCATCTAGGGGAGGGGGTGGGGGGAAGGGAAGGAAAAAATTTGGAACACAAGGTTTTGCAAGGGTAAATGTTGAAAATTATCCATTCATATGTTTTGAAAATAAAAAGCTTTAATTAAAAAAATAATCTTCTGCTACCCTGTAGACCCCATAGGGAAAGTTTTTGCATCTAAAACATGTTTCTGGAGAGAACATCCATAGCTTACTTAACAAATTCCTTGGGAATGAGATTCCTTTATATGGAGTCAGCATGGTTTAAAAAAATAAAAAAATTAAAAAAACCTTTTCATTAATCTTGAGCAGCAGAATTGATTGCATTTGCAGCTGCATGAAAAAACAAAACCCCAAAGTGCTCAGTTTCTGTTTGTTCTGGCTCAGCTGAAGATAAACAGGCCAGTGTGAGACAAACTAGGAAAGTACAGAATCTTCTGCAGCCTTCTCTTTCTGCTGTCTCTCTCTCCTCAATACCACCCCCTGTCTTTTCTGGAGTTCTGGATACTGCAATCCTCACTCAATTTTTTTTTTAAATGGATATTTTCACTTACATTTGTCAATTGAATTAATGCACTTTAATTGAAACTCATTTATACTGAAGTACTACAGGCAACTGGGCTTCTATAACAATTTCTTCACCTTCTTTTTTGTTTTTCCCTTCCTTCCCTCCCTTCTTCCCTTTCTTTTTTCCTTTCTTTTCTTTTTTTCCTTCCTTCCTTCATTTCTTTCTTTCTTCCTTCCTTCTTTCTTTCCTTACTTTCTTCTTTTTTTTCTTTCTTTCTTTTGAAAAGACAGAATAGTGCTAGATATTCTAGAATCAAGTTTTCCTTGAGATTGAGTCACTAACGAGCCAAGTGAGGCTCTGTTATACACGGTGTTATACATGGAAAACTTGATTAAAATGTAATGGGAAAGATTTAGTGAAATAAAAATACAGTATACAACACAGATAATGTTGGTTTATGGTTTTCTAAGTCAATATACAGTGGTAGGGATCTGTTTCATGCGAGTTGACACCCCTGGCCTAAAGCACTGTCAGCTTTGACACTGGCATATGAAAGGCCTTCAGAAAGGCTGAGATGGATTCATATTTGGAAGGTCGACAACATATCCCTTCCTCACTCCATCTCCCAGAATCCTTTTTTTTCCTTCAAGACCCACCTTCTACCACATGAAGCCTTTCTTCCTAGCTCCAACAAATATCCTTCCTCCCAAACTATCATTCATTTAACAGTAGCTATTTGTAATTGGATTTATTTGTATTTATTCCATTTATATTTATTCTGTTTTCACTTATATGCATCCTTATCATCTTCACTGTTTGTTAGAACAGGGAGAATGTAGGCTGTTTCATTTTGTCATATCCCTCACCTTAGCACACAGTAGTCAGGTATATATAATAGATGTGCAATAAATGTTGGTTGGTTATTTGGGAACAGTACCAAGGATGTACGCTAAAGAGCAGCATGGTAAAGGAACCCATCTCTACTATATGCTGTGTTCTTCAAGAGACTTGAAGTTAGGGAATATTTCTTCTTGTGTATTTGCATCCCCCAGGTTTGCCATAGAATAGGAGCTTAACAAATGCTATTTAGTAGCCTTTATTAGCTATTTATTAGCATTATTTCTGTTGGTTGCTTAGTAATATTATAGGAGCTTTCACAACATTTAGGAACTTATAGTGAGTAGGAGTAGAATCCCTGGGGCTTCACCTCACCCCCACCCAGGCTTTAGCTCTGTAGTTAGTGATAGCTGAAGGGCAAAGCTCATTTACGTGGACTACATCCACCCCGACCCACTCAAATGATAAACTCTGTTCTCCCAATGGAGAATCTTCCCTAGAATTACTGTGTTGGGCTTTTTTGCCTTTTGCTGAGGCAATTGAGGTTGTGACTTGCCCAGGGTCACACACAACTAGGAAATGTTAAGTGTCTGAGACCAGATTTGAACTCAGGTCCTCCTGACTTCACTTAGAACTACTCTTGATGAGAAAGAAAAGAGGCAGTGCTAAAACAGAAACTCTTCCTTCTATGTTCTTTTCTCCAAGCAAAAGTGAAAAGCCTGGGAAACATATTAGAAGAATCAGTTGAATGAATTGTCAATGGTTAATCCAGAAAAGGGATGATTTGGTTTGGGTCATGGTGACCAGTTCAAGCATCCAAAGGACACACGTGATAGAGGGATGAACCTTGTTTTGTTTGGCAGAATAGGAAGCAGTTTCAGAGAGGCTGTTTTAGGTTCCATGAGAAGAAAAATGTCCATATAATGAGACTACTTCATAAATGGGGTAGGAGAGCCCATTAAGCATTTTCTACAGGATGATCAGTAGGAAAAAAAAAAAGTGTGTTGTGGTGGAAAGGACATGGGATTTGAAATCTGAAGACAATCCCAGTCCTGCTACTTATTATCCATGTGAACCCTGGTCAATTCATTTTATCTCTGTGGGCCTCAGTTTCCCCACCTGCACAATGGACTCATCTAGGGTCCCTTTTAACAAATCCATGAACCCCAAGAATTTAAGAGAGTGGGGCAGCTAGGTGGCGCAGTGGATAGAGCACCAGCCCTGAAGCCAGGAGGACCTGAGTTCAAATCTGGTCTCAGACACTTGACATTCCTTGGCTGTGTGACCCTGGGCAAGTCACTTAACCTCAATTGCCTCAGCAAAAAGGAAAAAAAAAAAGAATTTGAGAGAGCAAAAGGACTTGAGCATCCAACCAATAACCAAAATAAGAAAGAAATCCTGACTTAAACTTAGCTGACAGGTGGTTGGGTAAGCCCCAAATTGGAGACCTGCAAGGAGAAGGAAGCCATACCTGTAAAAGGCAGCCCATTCTCCTTTTGGACAGCTCCTGCTGGCAGGAGCTTTGTGCTGAGCTCAAAGCTCAGATTTCCCCATTGCCTCTTGTATGCTGGTTCTGCCATTGAAAGAGATGTCACGGGGGGAGGACTGTGCAGGGTGGGCTTCGAGGTGCTGTGGGGATTAACCCATCCTTTGTATTCCTCCTGTTCTGCAGCGACATTCTACCTATAGCAGCATGAGGGCAGCCGGCAAGGGGGTGACCAAGCTCTCGGACTTGCCCGACCTTCCGCTCACAGGTGAGTCCTTTTCCCCATCATGGTAGAAATGAATAAAAAATCCTTACCCTCTTTCCCAGTCCATTTTGCAGTCTTCCTTTCTTTGCATGGAACAGCACACTTAGAAGTGTTAGGGATATATTTCCAGCCACTTTGACCTTGAACTGTCCTTGGCCCTGACAGCTCATCAGGCTGCAGCCAGTGGAGAAAGGCCGGTTTCCTTCTAGCTTTCTTTTCACAGTGTGAATGTAGCTAAGGAGAAAGGCATGGCTTTGTTCTTTTTTTAAAAACCGGGTCTCTAGTGAATTATGTGAAAATGGATTCGAATCTCAAGAGAATGAGAGTGGCTATTTTAAGAGGGGGCCCTATCTGGAGCTGAATTTCCATAACTTTCATAGTTTCTGAGAAATACATCTTTTTTTATTTTAGGCCTCCTTTGTTTGTTTGTTTTCTTTTCATGTTCTTCCCCTGTTCTGTTCCTCTCCCCCCAGGCCCACTCCATGGTCTTCCTTTGGATCCACATCCTGATAAGCAGGCCCTGCAAACAGATTTGGAGCTGGGCTGTCATGGGCTCACTGTACCCTCGCCTTCCCTTCTGTTTGCAGCGCTGAGCTAGCTTAGCCTTCTAGAACCAAGAGAGAACCAATTGGAAATAGGAGAACTTTCCCAGTGCCATGGAGCAGTGACTCTTTTAGGACTTGAAGGATCTGTGATCTCCCTGGCATGGGTGTACCCCATCTCAAAAAGCCCCTCCAAGTCTTAGGAGATGGGTCATTGCAAGCTGCCCTGGCTTAAGAATTCACCACCCTGTGGCCAATTGTAGCAAGGCTGGTCTTCAGCATGTAGGGAGGAAGGGTATCACGGGGCACTCACCCGACACCATGGCACCCCGCCAGCCCCTGATCTCCAAAGAGCCCTTTCTCTCTCTTCTCAAACCCACTTTGGTTTGAGTTAATTAAATTTCTGGAGCTCAGAGGGGCAACACTGGAGTCTGTCCGGGATCTGGGATTTTACCAAATTGCCTCCAATGAAGAGTGAAATCCCCTTTGCAAAGTAGGGCCACGGAAGCCTCAGGTGAGGCCGTGGAGTACAACTCCAATATTTTGTGGATAAGGAGAGATATTAGTTGTAACAGTGACTTGAGAGGCCATCGACAACTCCAGATAGAGCTGCTCTTAGTCTTAATGAAGAAAGACCTGGATTCAAGTACCACTTCTGACACATCTTGGGGGACTCGGGGCCCCAGGTCACTTAGACTTGCCAGTGGCTTTCTCACCTTTCTTTTCTCACCTCTGCCTCTTGGAACCCCAGTGTTTCCTGGCTCACTTCCTCTAAGAACACATCCCTGAGTCTCTCCTATAGTTGATGATTTATTTCCCTTCAAACCCCCTTGTATTTACTTAACTCTGTTGTACTCCCTAATGGAGGTCAGGAACTGTTTCCATTTTTTTCTATTTTCTCCTTTTTTTCTCCCAGTGCTTAGCATAGTGCCTTGCACACACTAGGTGCTCCGTAACTGTTGTTGGATTTAATTAATCCAAACTAACATGGGGTATGGAAGAGCAGAGAGAGGGTTCACAGGTCTGCCAAGAACAAGTACTTTTGGGGTCCAGCAGACAGGCCAGCCTCCTCAGTGACAGCATCACACATATTTCCCAGGCTTCCTTTCCTTTGTATTCTCCCACAAGAAGTACTGGAACTTCTTTCCCTTTTTCAAAAAAGAGAAACAAATAATAGTCCATGAGAACTTCCTAATTGAAGTCCTGCTTCTGCATTAGATTGAGGGAAATCTTTCCTTCTCAGTGCTAACTCGGAGGATCTTCAATGTTACCATCTTAATTTAATACATATTAATAACTCAGCTTCTACTACAATCCTGCAGTGCCTCCTCCTGATGAGGAGATAACCCAGAATTTGTAAAGGCCACACCAGGGGGCATGGGCCAAGCAGGAAAAGCCCATTGACCAAACTACGTGTGTTGTCCAAGAAGGTTGGACATGGGGTCTTGAATTTTTCAGCTGCTGAGTCTCTCCAAGACCATTTACAAAATCTTGCTCTCTCTGTGGGTGGCAGGGATAGATTGCCCTTCCTGCTGGTAAATGTTGGAAGCCAAAATAATGGAGCTAGTGACTAGGGAGCCTACAGCCCCTTTGGAAGACCCCCTTCAAAGATGGGGAGAGGCTGGTCCCTGAAGGCTGCATCCCTGGAGGGAGCACTCCCAACCAATTACATCTCAGATCCTCTGGTCTCAGTGTTTGTTTCCTCCTCACTCAAGGAGGATGACTTCATTTTCTTGATAGCCAGTCTATTGTGTAGAGGAACCATTATCCTAATTGATGAGACACATGCAGGAATGGAGGCCACAGGGGGCCATTGCCACTGAGTAAACAATCTGTGACATTTCCTTTCCCTCCCTCCTAGACCCCTCTGCATCCGTACAGCCCTGTTTACTCTGCTGGCAAGGGCCCGGCCCCTGAAGGATGCTGAGCATCGGGATCTTGGGACTCATGGGCAGCCACAAGGCACTCCCTCTCTGTTTCTGCTCTCTATGAGCTGGCTATCCTGGTTTTGCTTTGCCAAAGTAAGGATTTCAGGGTACCTTCCATTATGTCTTTTGCTGTGATGGGTTCCAGGACCTGGTCTTGCTTTTAGATGCCCAAGAAAAACAGGGTGGATGGAGGGACAGACTGGAAATCAAGATGAAATTCTAATTCTTGCCCCACTACCAACTAGTTCTGGGACAGTGAGGGATATTATTTCCCCTCTCTGGATCTCAGTTGTCTTCCCTTAAGATACCCAGAGATTAGAGCTGAGTGATTCTTAGGGTCCCTTCCAACTTGGACGTTTCATGATTCTTTTAAGAAATGTCATCTTGCTATCTCTTTAACTGCCTTCTTCTTGGGCAAGTGGAAGTCTAGAGCCTTAAATTTGAAGTTGAAGGTCCTAGACTCAAATCCTAGCTTTGTCATTTACTGTTTGGTTTTTTATCTGGTTGGGTCTTAGGTTCATTATCATTTCTTTTGAGGCAATCAGGGTTAAGTGACTTATCCAGTGTCCTCCAGATAACTGAGACCAGATTTGAACTCAGGAAGATGAGCCTCCCTGACTCCAAGCTTGGCACTCTACCCACTGCACCACCCAGCTGCCTCTAGATGCTAATATTATCCCTATTTTATAGATTAAAAAAACTAAGACTTGCCCAGGGTCATATAGTTAATACTTGTCTGAGGCCATATTTGAATCCAAGTTTCCCTATCTCTCAAATCCATCATTGTCTACTGTACCACCTTCTGTAATGTCTCAGGTCCCTTCCAGCCCTAAAGCCATCATCCTATAACCTTTAAGGCCCCTTTCCAGCTCCAGATCTATGATCCTGTGATCTTCACCTCTAACCAGATACCAGCAGTGGCAGGTGAATGTTAGAGAAAAAAAAGAATACTACACCTCTCTGAGTCAATCTAATTAGTGGGAGAGAAGGATCTCTTCTCTCATTTTTCTCCAGTGGGGCCCTAATTTCTTATGATTCATCGTCACAAATTTCACTTTTTTCAGTTGTTGAATGGTAATTAATTTACTAGTTTATTTTTTCTCCCCACTCCTCCTAGAAGTAGTCCTTAATAATGACTAACTAAACTTTCTTTCTCCAATGTGATTTCTTCTAGAAGATTTGTTTCCTAGTCTGTCTTTGGTAGGATGGCCAGTGAATATACTTGTCTGCTCAGATGCCCATCAGGTCTTTGTTTCTGTGCTGGTTAAAGATGCCCATTAGAGCAGGAAAAGTGATGACCTAGCTGATCACTCTGTGTATAAAATGTGGTTTTTGTAGTTTTTTCTCCCAACTCCTCCTAGTAGTCCTTAATACAAAATGGGTGATTTTTGTTGTTTTTTCTCCCAATTCTTCCTAGAAGTAGTCCTTAATACAAAATGGGTGATTTTTGTCGTTGTTCACACAGACATCCTAAAGGGAAGAAATGAGGACCTGAAACCTGACCATTACCTCCGTAAGAGCCCTTCGCTTGAATCCCTGAGCAGACCCCCTTCACTGGGCTTCAGTCATGCCAGATTGCTGACGCCTACTCCTGGGGGCTTGAAACCACAGAGCAAACTCAGGTACCAAGCTGTGAATGATGAGAAAGTTGAAAAGGCATTTGGTGCTAACTTCCGATGTGAACAACACGGTCGCTGTTCTCAGGCCCTGCTGCCTAGCCTTTTCCGATACCCATTCCAATTTAATCGTGCCCGATGCAACCCTTCCCCATTCACACACCAGCCACGGTCTGGCCAGCTGTTTAGCTATGCTCTGTAACTTCAGTAGCAGAAGATTCAGGGTTTGGGGCCACACCGTCTCTTTCTGAAACACAGAGAGAGCATCCAGTGCTCAGCTGGAAAGAACTTCTTCAGGACTGGAGAAAGGGAAACATTGAGTATGTTGCATGCCCACTGGGGGACTAGCCACACACAAGTTCATTTGCTCTTTCCTCTTTCCCCTCTTCTTTCTCCTTTTCTTCCTCCTCTTTCTCTTCCTACCCTTCCTCCTCCTCCTTTTCCTCTCCTTCCCCGTCTTTATCTTCTTCCTACTTTTTCTCCCCTTCCTCCTTTTCCCTCCCTCCACTGCCACTTGCTCTTGCTGTCTCTATCACCTACTAATGGAAGGTCTGCCCTCCAGATTCCATTCCTTCAGCACCTGTGCTCAAACCCCTCTGGTCTGTCTCCATCCCTTCAATTCCTTCCTCTAGAGGAGCCCACTCTTGGCCAAAGTCAGCAGTTCTCTCGCCACTTCTCCTTCTGTATCTTTCTTCTCCACTTTCTGCTATTGCCTCCCACTCTCTTCTTGAAATTCTCTCTTCCCCTGGTTTTCGTGGTTTTGTGCTCTCCTACTATCTTATCTTAGCTAGTTAATAAGCAAATATGTATTAATGACTTGATTCATTTTAATTCAGCTACCGTTTGCAAGGCAATCATCCAGTCAATCCTCAAACATTTATTAAGCACTTACTATGTACCAAGGAAGAAAAAGAAAAATCCAGAACCCTTCCTGCCTTCAAGGGGCTTAAATTCTGAGGGAGAGTTCAGGTGCACAAACAAGACAAATGCAGTTTAGATGGGAGAAGGACACCAGCAGTGGGGGGGACCAGGAAAAGGCTCCTGAAGAAAGTGGTGTTTGAGCTGCGTCTTGAAGGAAGGTGAAGATCCTAAGAGGGATGGGTGAGGAGGAACATCATTTCAGGCATGGGGGGACAGCCTGGGCCAAGACCTGGAGGTAGGAGATAGGATTCCATGTCTTACAGACCAGAAGTTAGAGTAGGTGTGGAGTTAATTAGTCAACCCATCCTGAAGGACACAGACTTCATTTTCAGACTATTCTTTTCTTTCCTGGCTTCTTGCCTATTCTAACCAGTGACATCATTCAAAGCTTTTTTCTTTTCCCTCTGCATGCTGATATCCATGGGCAGTTTATCCACTTCCCCAGTCTCTTACCATCTCCGTGCTCATGATTTTCCAGGCTGTGCCTTAAGCCTTTACCTGCACATAGCCTTTAGTCTTGTTCTGAAACCATACCTTTGCTTGCCTGCATTTGGCTATTCCATTAAGCAATTAAAACTTAGCATGTCAAAACCAGAGCTCATTCATTTCTCTCTTTCCTTTCCTATTTCCAGTTAATTCTGGTTACCTTCATTTCTCTTTTTCTAGTCACAACCACAGAGTGATTTTTTTTCTTTCCTTTCAAAACCACCCCTATCCCACCCCCATGTCTAATGACCTGCCTCTTCCTTCTAGCACTACCTTCATCTTATCTGCATCACCTTCTGCGTCATTTCTCCTTATCAGTCAGTCAACAGGAATTTAGTAAGCACCTACTATGTGTGAGGCACTTTGCTAGGTACCAGGGTAAGTCCCTATTATGTGCCAAGTTAGGATAACCCCAAGGCAGGAACTGATTCTATTCTGTAATCTGTTAGAATATAAGCTCTTTGCTGGTAGAGATCATTTCATTCTTTCTATTTGTAACCCCAGCCTAGCACATAGTAAGCACTTTCATAAATGTTTCCTGATATTTATTCTACTGAGGAGAGGTACAACATATTCTCAAGATAATTAAATATAGGACATAGACAAAATGAATACACTCTGATAGGGATGGGAGTCAGGAAATGCTTTTTGAAGAAAATGGTACTCTTCAAGCACCATGTTCTGCTCTTACTCAAGAGTCCCTATTGGCTCCCTATTGGTTTCCAATTCAGAGTGCTCAGATTGGCCTTTGAAGCTCTGTCTACACTCACATTAGCTTCATTTCTAGGAGGTTTTTGCTTCCACTCCAGCTTCCACAGCATGGTCCTTGTACTTCATCACTGATATTCTCCCTCCACCCTATCTCTCTCTCTCTCTCTCTCTCTCTCTCTCTCTCTCTGTCTCTCTGTCTCTTTATCTGTGTCTGTCTCTTTATATCTCTGTCTCTTCCTCTTTCTGTGTGTCTCTGCCCTACACACACACACACACACACACACACACACCCCTTTCACAATGTCTTCCCTGATGAACTCCATTAGTCTCAAATGAGAACTCATCCTCCAGCATCTCAGAGAGTTGACCCATTGCCAAGCAGAGCACTTTATGAACGAGTCTTAAGAGGGTTACTCTACTACCAAAAAGTATCATTCATCCAGTCTTTTAAAAAATAAAAGTTCACTGATGCTTTGGGGTTTTTTTGGACATTTGGCCCTTTCCAGAGAACCTCCTCTTCCTCCTCCACCAATAGAACTTTGCCACCTAACAAGAATGTACAACTAAGCCAAAAAACCAATCAATGCAGTGACCTAATCTAATGGTGTATGTCTCATTCTGTTCCTGGAGTCCACCACCTTTCTGCCAAGTAGTGGGAGCATGATTCACCATTGTTCCCCAAGTTCTAAGGTCTTTTGTTGCCCCCAATTCTAACTTACATTCATGTAACTGACATGTGTGTTTAATGATGTTCTTAATCCATTGATCTGTGTCTTTGCCTCCTGCTGATTATGTATTGCTTGCTCTCATTTAACAACCTGGTGGGTGCCTGACTAAAGTCTCATGATTACTTCAATTAGTTGCCCTAAATCCTGCCCTTCCTGATTCCAATGGCTAGGACTTTGGATGAACCTTTTTTTAAATCTCTGCTCAGCCTTCTCGGGTGATTGGTTCAACTGACAGGTTGATTTCCCAGGAGACTTTGCCATTTTCACAACTGCTGTTTTGTTGTATGTTTTATCTAAATTGTCTTGTATTTTTTTTCATTTTTTCACATTTATGTTGTCTGCATGCTCATGTATTTTCATGTGTGTATGTCCCATCTCCTCTCTCCCCCCTCCACATTAGATTGTGAACTTCTTGAGGGCAGGACTCTGTCTAGTGTTCCTTCCACTTCTCCCTATAGCATCTAGTTCCCTACACGTGGTGGGGATTCAATAAATGTTGTTGATTGACATTGACTGGCAGTGTGGTCTAATGGATAGCGCCTTCACGTGGGAGTGGCTGATTCATTGTTCAATAGGGTATGGTGTGCCTCAGTTTACAGCTTTGTTGAAAGAGGATAGTCATCTCTACCACGTTGTTCATTGGTATATTGTGATGGGAAAGGTAATAGCCATTTATGCTTTAGGACCAAAGAAACACAGATTTGGAAGGAATCTCAAAAATCACTTTCTAGTCCAAC
The DNA here is from genome assembly GCA_023553655.1 of Myrmecobius fasciatus. Classification (NCBI taxonomy): domain Eukaryota; kingdom Metazoa; phylum Chordata; class Mammalia; order Dasyuromorphia; family Myrmecobiidae; genus Myrmecobius; species Myrmecobius fasciatus. Next base: position 14,065 of record JAJPUD010008796.1, read on the forward strand.
TCAACAAGAATTCCCTTCTCAAAACTCCCTAAAAATGGTGGCTCAGCCCTTTCTTAGAGTTTTCCAACCACCCTCACTTCTCAAGACCTCTCGTTCTACTTTAGGAGAGCTCAGACCATTAGAACAGGGGTTCTTAACCTGGTTACTCTTGATAAAAGGTAGTGGTGGAGTTTAATCATGTCTGACCCCTTTTGGGGTTTTCTTAATAAAATTACTGGAGTGGTTTGCCATTTCCTTCTCCAGCCCATTTTACAGATGAGGAAACTGAGGAGATAGTGTTAAGTGTCTGGGATCACATAGCTAGTAAGTATCTGAGGCCAGATTTGAACAGGTCTTCCTGATTTCAAGCCCAGTGCTCTATCCACTGAGCCACCTACCTGGCCTTGGTAACTGTATTTAAATATAATTGGTTTCCTTTGTCATCCTGCATATTTTATTCAGTTAAAAACATTCTTCTGAGAAGCAGTCCTCAAGTTTCACCTGTGACACAGCAGAGGTTACCAGCTGACATCTGCCTCCCCGTGACTTGCTCTCCTCCTTTTTCCTAATTCTGTTCTCTGGGGGCAAATGTCGTTTCTGTTACTTTTAGCATCCAATGGATGCCCTGGACCATTGGCTCCTGCTCTGATCGCAGGAGCTCTTGGAGAAAGATGCACCATGGTTGTTAGCTTGTTCCCCTACAGGGTTCCGGTGTCCAGCATCAGCAGGGCCCTTATTGCTGCCCAGATGGCCTTACTCTATCCACTGCTCCGTGGAAAGTTTCCAAATCTGTCACCCTGACTTCTCAGCTTAGTTCTTGTGAAGGTAGCCTTCTCCCTAGTGTGTTCCCAACTTGGGTCCCACTAACAGTGGGATCAGCTGCAAGGATTCAAAAAGATCAATCACACAGATCTGCTCTAGAGCCCTTCACTTCACACATGAGAGAACAGAAGGAGGGGACATGATTTGCCCAATGTCTTTCAGAGGTTTAACTTAAAGCCCCAGATTTTCCATAGTTTTTCTATGTATGTCTAGTAGGATCATTCATAAGTTTATAGATTAAAGGCAACTAGGTGGCTCAGTGGATAGAGCACCAGCCCTGAAGTCAGGAGGACCTGAGTTCAAATCGGATCTCAGACACTTAACATTCCCTAGCTGTGTGACCCTGGGCAAGTCATTTAACCTCAATTGCCTCAGCCAAAAAAAAAAAAGAAAAGAAAAATAAGTTTATAGATTAGAATTGAAACAGACCTTAGAAGCCATGAAGTTTAACACCCTCATTATACAGATTAGGAGAGAGATTAATTAATTTACCCGAGTCACATAGCAAGGATCTGAAAATGAAATTCAAATTTTGCTCTTCCTAACACTCTGAAGGGAATTTCAGTAAGTTTGGAGATTCAAAACAAGTTACAGGCACAGGAAGTCATATTATCCTTCTAAGACTAAACACATCTCAGTGAATGTATCCTGGGCAGTAGAATGGTCATCAAAGGAATACATCTGTTGCTATGTTGTCTATTATACAAATTACAGAATGCATGAGAAGATATTGCAAATGTGATTTGCTCTTGAGGTACATTCTATCCCAAGCCAGTTATTCATTCATTCTGTCTTTTATCCATTCATCAAGCAGTTATTAAATGCCTACTATGTGCAAAGCCTTTGAGGAGATGCATGTCCACCAACAAGCATTTATAAAGTGCCTATTATGTTCCAGGCACTCGATCTACAGATACAGTAAAAAATAATTACTATTTGCAAAGAGTTTACATTATTGGGGGAAGACAACAACACAGAGATAAGTCTATGCAGAATGAATATATGTAGCATATATACATATATAAATACAAGGTAGTGAGGGAGGGAGAGCATTAGATGTTGGGGAAGGTAGGTTTAGAAAAGGCTTTATGCAGAAGATGATTCTTGAGCAAAGAACTATGTCTTGAAAGAAGAGAAGAACTCTACAAAGTGGAGGCCAAGAGGGATTGCAGGGGACAGAGGGGGATAGCAAGTGTAAAGCCTTGGAGATGGGAAGTGAGACATAGGAAAAACAAAGAAAAGGCCAGTTTATCTGGATCACAGAGTACAAGAGGAGGAATAATGTCCAGTATCACCTGAAAGATGAGGCTGAGAAAAAGTATGAAGGAATTGCTCTCAAGGAGCTTAAACTCTGCTAAGAGAGAGCGCAGATTGTGCTAGATGGATCATAAGGGACCACAGATCAATCATTTCAAGCTAGAAGATATCTTACAGGTCATCTAATCACATTCTCCTTTTATAGATGAAAAACCTAATGTCATATAGATAGGTAGTGACAGAACTGGGATTTGAAACCCACATCCTTTGACTCCCATCCAGCCTTCTTTAAATGCTGCATCCACATCCTTCCAATAAATGTGCTCATGCAAAAAAAGGACTACAATGTAAAATAGAGGGGGGTAGTGGTGAATCCACAGAAATCTAGAGGAAAGGAATTCACTGAAATCAATTAAAAGCACCTATCTTGGGTCAGACTTTTTCCTTCCACATCTTCACACTGACCTGTTTGGAAATTGCTTCCTCTGGAAACGCTGATTACATTAACAGCTAAAAAAAATTGGCCTACAGATATTGAGGGGTTCACAAAATACATTTGTCTTGTGTTCTTTCTGCCCTGACTTTGGTATGGCCACCACTACACATCTGATTTTTAACACTCTCCCCTTTGTCATTGTTGTTGTGTGTGCACTAAAATGCTTCTATCCTAACATTCTTTTGCTTTCTATAAAGCACAATATTAGGAAAATTGGTAGTTATGTTTTTAAAATGATCAAATCAGGTAAGATACATAAAGTGTCCACAAACCTGAAAACAAATCTGTAAATATAAGTTATCAATAACTGTAGGAATAGAATTTTGAGTTTGATGCATTCTGAGTAAAAGACATTGAGTGATCCTATATACTCATTATTTGAACAAGGTAAGGTTGGGTGAAATCTAGTAACAATATTGATAATGGGTAGAAAATCAGGAAAGGAAGGGGAAGAGCTCTATAGTTATTTGTTTCCAACCACCTCATTCTTTGAAATTCCAGAGTATCACTGAAGTTGTTTGGTTTGGGCTTAAAAAAATAAACTTAACCCAACAATGATACCATCCCCTCTCACAGGCCTGGTATCCAATAATCACCAATGCATTCATCTCTTTGTTCCCATTAATTAGCCCTTTGAAAGATGTCTGTTGAACTGGGCTGGCCCAGTTGAAATGAATGAGTCTAGGTTTATTAGCAAGCACGTCACTGACAGGGATAGGAAACATTTTGACTCCTGTGTTTTCTCTAACCTTAGTGTGGAAAGAAAGGATCCACTGGCTGCTCTGGCCCGGGAATATGGTGGTTCCAAGCGGAATGCCTTGCTGAAATGGTGTCAGAAGAAAACAGAAGGCTATCCGGTAAGGAATGAACATCTTCCATTGGGAAGAGTCTTGTAATAATGGCATGCTCATGTACCGGCCTGGATGTGGCCTGCCTCACAGCACAGGGGCTTAATTAGAGTTCCCTCTACCCTCTGGATATTTCTATCTGTTTTTCTTTCCAAATACTCCATCACTGCTCAGGTAACCTGACAAGCATTTCATTTGTGAGTTTTAATTCACAAAGCATTTGTCTCATAATCTCTTTCAGATTCAGTTTCTGCATCTGTAAAATGGAGAGGAGTAATAATATCTACTTCATGGAGCTATTGTGATGATGAAGTGATATAATCTTTGTAAAATGCTTGGCAAGCCTTAAAGAGCAATGTGAATGTTAGTTGTTATCATTATTCATTTATTTATTTGGTTATTTGTTTTTATCCAGTGAAGGCAGAAAAAACTAATAAATATTGGAAGGAATTCTTCCTAACTCTTCCATCTCTACCTTTTCCTTGTTATAATTTACTACTCCTATGATATAAAATAGATGTCCCCAAATTTCAAAAGTGTCCAAGAGAGCATATGACAAGTCCCAGAAGCTCATGGTCAATAATAGCTGTACAGTTTTTATATTCTTTTCAATTTGTAATTTTACATATATATATATATATATATATATATATTTCAGTTTGAAACTTTGGGTTATGAACTTAAACTTGGTCAGGGTTATTGATTCCATTAACTCTCAGAAGAGGAAACTCTATCAATGCAAGTTGGCACCTTCTATGCAGTTTATAATCTTAGGGAGTTGTCTAGAACCCCAAAATATCATACAGATTGTCTTGTCCAGTGTTTCGTAGGCAGTCTATGCCATGGGTAGGACCTGATCCCTAGGTCTTCTTGACTCCTGAAAACCTTCTCTGAAAGCATACTACCTCTCAATGAACACCACCCTTTTCTAATCAGATTTTCCCAAATTTCTGCAATCATGTATGCACACATTGTGATGATGGGGTTTTTTTTAATGAAGTTTTCTTGACGTCGTTTTTTATGATAGTCATTTCTGTCAAATGAGGGGATTTTGTTAGATGAAATCTGAGGCAAAATTGATGTTTCCTGCTCCACCGTTCTGCCTTTTGCCATTTCACCTGCCTTTTGAACAAAGAACAACAGTTAAGTGAAACTGGCAAGATGACTATCCAATAGAGGGTGTAAAATTCCACTCCCATAGTCTCCTGCTCTCTACCAAGATGAGGACATCATTATTGATCAAATGGATGGATAGATGAATGTTTGGATGAATGAATGAATGAAGAAAAAAGCAGTCTGTAGGTGTTCCATGTGTCAGGTACTGTGCTAAGTGCTTGTGATAGAAACCCTTTCCATCCCCATTCTTTAAAAAAAAATTCTTGTCTTAACAAACATTAAACAAAATGGCCTTTACCATAAAAATAAAAGAACAGAAAAAAAGGTCTTATGCATGAATACACTGTTAACTACATTATGATTAGCTTTCTTTTGTCTGATAATAAGCCATTTTTTAGAAGTCAATTTTAAAAGTTTGACCTGTTTTTCAGAACTTCCTTCTTTTCTCTGAATAAAAAAAAATGATGGCTTTATGCCCATCTTGTCTTAATTTTCTTTTGAGCTTCCAAGATAACACATAGAGAGTAGTTATCAGAAAAGGATATTTTGCTTTGGGGAGGTAGAAAAGTAAGAGAAACCAGGATACACAGGTGACAGAGATAGCTGGCCTGGAAACTCTCAAAGGCCATCTATTAAGACAGAGAAACTGTCACCTAGATTTATGGATAAAGGCCCCAAATTGGTGGAATCATGGATCCCTGAAGCATGGAAGCAACAGTAAAAGGCATTCTGTTGTGGTGACTCAGAGCTGGGGAAACTTGGATTATCCTGAATAGAGTTTGCTTTGTATGCATTTATCTCTCCTATTATGCTGTAAATTTCTTGAGGGTAGGGCCTGTCCATTGCCTTTTTTTTTTTTTGTACTCTCTGTGCTTAGTATTGTACATGGCACACTGTAGGTGCTTAATAAATGTTTATTGGTTGAGTGACTTCTGACACCAGCTGTGTCACCCTTGAAAATCCTCTCAGTGCCCACAGTAAACTTTTTAATCAAGCAAGCAATCATGAATTTATTAAGCTCCTACACATTCCAGTTAAGAGGTAGTGTGATATAATGGGTAGAATATCAGCCATGGAATCTGGAAAACTTGGTTTCAAGTCTCCCCCTGATGTAAACTTGCTGTGTGATCTTAAGTCCCTTAACTTCTTGGTGTATCAGTCAATTCTTTTTTTTTATTTTATTTTTAACACACATTGCTTTATGAATCATGTTGGGAGAGAAAAATCAGAGCAAAAGGGAAAACCATGGGAGAGAGTAAAAAAAAAACAAAAAAAAAAAAAACAGAAAAAAGAAGTGAACAGAGCAGGTGTTGTTTTACATTCAGTCTCCGTAGTTCTTTTTCTGGACGCAGATGGCATTTTCTAAGGTCTATTGGAGTTGCTTTGGATCAATCAACTCTTTTAATCAATCAAGCTAGGAAGCTAGTGAGCCAGCAAAGATTTTTTAAGTTCTTCCTACACCAGATCTGGGGATCCAGAAAAAGGCAAAAACAGTCCCAATCCTCAAGGAGCATACAATCTAATGGATTCTATTAAACACAAGCACTTATTAAACTCTTGCAGTTAGCACAGTACTTGGCACTTTAAAAAATGCTTTTTTTAGTCATTCCTTCCCCTCTACTTTTATCTGATTCATCTGAATCTTACGGAAACATGTTGAGAAAGGTCCTGGGGATATGATAATATCATCTCATTTTGCAGATAAGAAATTTGAGGGCCCAGAGAAGTCCAATATCTTTAGTATCATCAATCAAACAAAGGGACCACATTTTCTGGAGGGAAAAACTGAGTCCCAGAGAAGTGGTGGATGACTTGACCAAGATTAAACAGATAGAAAATGGCTAAGCTGTGCATTGAACTCCTGTGCTTCTATTCCAAGAATTCTTTTTTTTTCTTCTAAAAATATATATATTTTTTACAACAGGCTAAAAAAAATACAACAGAAGTGCTTTTATAAGAAACAATTAGTAATACAAATTTAAATCTTCTAAACAATAAGCAGTATTGTTCTGCTACTAACTATAACACAGTGGTCTTAACATTTTGTTTGTCCCGTTATTTGTATTCATTCTGTTTGTAATTTTAAACTGGTCACAGACTGAATTTGGGAATCATTTGCAAAATTACAGTATTAATTATCAAAATGAAGTTAATTTGCAAGATCTTAGATTTTTTGGAATATAATTTCTTAGGTATGGAATTCTGTATGATGTGTGTAATCGATTAGTGTATCACAAAGTTTTAGTTTTGGGGGCAGCTAGGAGGGCACAGTGGATAAAGCACCAGCCCTGAAGTCAGGAGGACCTAAGTTCAAATCTGGACTCAGACTCTTAACACTTCCTAGCTGTGTGACCCTGGGCAGGTAACTTAACCCCAATTGCCTCAGCAAAAAACAAAAACAAAAAACAACAACAACAACAAAAATTTTAGTTTTGTTCTTTCCAGAAAAAATTAATTCATAGGCTCAGTGATAGCATAAAGCACCAAGTATAGCATTCTTTCCACTGTAGCACTGAGTGCTCCATGCCCAGGGTTCTACAAGTAATAAGTGAAAGAATTGGGGTTTAAACTCAAATTTTTGCAACTAGCACATCTTCCACCCCCCCCAAGCCTCTTACTGGTAAATGATGAGTGCTCCTGCCTTGGAGAGGTGGATTGAGAAAAGGATAATGATAGATAAGAAGCAACTCTGAGCCCTTCTGGAAAAATAAAAGCCAACATAAATAGACAAGATGCTTATCATTATTATAACTAAATTATGCCGAAGATCTGCTTCCTGGTATTTCCACTCCTGAGTCAGAGGATGACATTTCCTGATAGAGAAATGAGCAAAACGTTCAACATCTGGAAGTATTTCCCAAACCATTGCACACTGGCTAAAACCCCAAATTCATTTACCCAGGAATTTGTCTTCTGTTAATTTTTCAACCCCTCTGGACTTTGAAGTGAGAACATCACCAGTAGATTTCTGAGCCATTTGCTTATAACTCGATGGTGTTGTTTGTTAAGAACTAACTGTGATTGGGGCCATTGTGTGAGCAGATAGGTGCTGGGACTAACTTGTACTGTCTCTTCCCACTATTAAATTTGCAGTATGAGCATTTAAACTGAGGAAATCAGCAAACACTATAAACTGGGCTTCATTTATTGTTTTGTTTTTGTTTTTGTTTTTTACTATGTAGCCTTGAATAAGTGATGGGGAAAATATTAATAATGCAGATTAAACATAAAATGTTCCATGATGATTTTGGAGATCCAGCTGTTAAATATTTCCCAGCATGCCCTTGCTCATGAATCTTTAAAGGAGTTTTTGGTGAAATTAGAAAGTAAAGAAAAAAGTGGACAAAATGTTTCAAGGTCTCTTAGAAAAATAGAGATCCACAATTGAGGGGAAATATTATTATTATTAAATTCCTATTAAAATACTGAAAATGTTAAATGATTTATTTATTAAAGCATTTTATTGACAAAACATGCATGGGTAATTTTTCACCATTGACCCTTGCAAAGCCTTCTGTTCCAAATTATCTCCTCTTTCTCCCCATCCTCTTCCCTAGATGGCAAGTAGTCTAATACATGTTAAATATATTGATATATTAAATTTTTAAAAGAAAATAATTTTAAAAAAAACTGGGAATCCTCAAAGGAAAATAATGGTTAAAAATATAAAAGCACCAAAATGAAATTCCTCCATTGATAGGAATTTATTATATCTACTATAAGAATTAGAGTGTGGAGAGAGAACCAAGAAAACCAAGATTCAAATCTTGCTCTGATATATCATACTGGTTGTATGACCCTGCACAAATCAACAGTTCAGCCTCAGTTTCCTCATCTGTAAAATGAGGATAAGAATAGCACTGACCTTCCAGAGGGATTATGAGTATCAGATGAGATAACATGCAAAGTCTTTTGCATAACTTAAAATGCTATTTAAAAATCAACTTTTATTATTATTGGCTATTCCTAGTTACATGTACAGTGTCATCTGGATTACTTTCTGCTCTGTTGCCAACTTCATCCCTTCTTCCTCATTTCTGATGGAGTTGTTCCTCTCACACAGGACAAGGAAACCATCTCCCACTGCTTTCTTTTTGCCTTCCTGCCATTAATGCACCAGAACTGCAGCTTTGACACACCAAGTTAGAGTCCTTGATTCCTTTTAAATGTCAGCATCTTCCAAGATGGTACTCAAGATATATTCAGTGGGCAGGTGAGAGATTCCATTTTATCAAGGAGATTCATAATGATTGTGATTTAAACAAGGAGGAAAAATTGTATTGGTAAAATTTTCCAGTGTGGTTTAAATATAAAAAGAAATTTGCTTGAAAAATGATTTAAATAATCACCTATAATAGTAGGCCTTGATGAAGGCTTTACACATAGAAAATACTGTTTTCAGAGGGAAGAATGACACTTGCTGTTCTTCCAATACACAAATTATTTTGGCGGCTCTAGGGTTAGTTAGACCATTTAATAATACCAAAACTAATCTTAGATGAAAGATTTAAGAGACGGCAATTACAGGGATAATAACAGGCCCCAAGTCCAAAACTTCTAGAGAGAACATTGCTTGGTTTTTAAAATATCCTTCAAATTTGTTAAAAAAAATTTTTTTTGTCTGTTCTTACGCAGCCAGAGGCTTTTAACCATTTTGGGGCAGCCTGATGGAGCTGTAGAACCCTTTTCAGAATAATCTCTTCCAAATGAATAAAATAAAATAAGATTACAAGATAAAACAAATGTCAGTGAAAATGAAGATGCTACTTTTTCTTGTCCAAATTCACTGACCCCTGAAATCTCCATGGTTAGGGGTCCTTGTACTTGACCATCCACATTAAACCAAAGGTAGTTTGGAAAACTTGATGTTCCCCACTCTCATCCCCTACCCACACCTGATACCTCTTTTCCTTCATAGTCTGGAGGATAAGCAGTGAGTGAATTATCCAACAGGAAACTCCCATCAGGTCCTGATCAGACTCCCCAAAGTTTTTTCCAATACTCACCTTGGGTTGATCTCTACCAAGGTGCTACAGGAAGTCAAAACAGTATGAGTCAAGCCATGAGTATTTATTGAGCACCCTTGGTATGCCAGGTGCCATTTTGGGACCTTTCGTGGTACAAACAACCATAGAACCTTAGATTTGGACTTGGAAGGCCATTTTCTTCAACCCTCCTATTTTACAAATCAGGAAACTGGGTCAGTGCAGGGAAGTTAAGTGACTTTATAGGATCGTAGAGAGAAGGCCCCTCAGGTAAGCCCTTCATTTTATAAAATAGAGCCCTGCCTCTGGAATCAGAGAACCTGGGTTCAAATCCCATCGCAGATGTTTTCAATTTCAATGTGGGCACTTTATCTGAGTTCAAGTTTCTTTATCTGTCGAATAAAGGCATTGAACCAGATGTTTTTGGCGGCTGTCCAGCTTGACCTCTGTGATCCTAAGAGTCTGATACATTTACAAAAGAGTGAGAGAGTAGTTGAATGTGAAATGGATGATACCAGCTCTAATTCAAGTAGGAGATAAGAGAAGGGAGAGGTCTTGAGGAGTTGAGGCTTAGAGCTGGGTCTTGAAGGATGGATAAAATGGAGATAAGCAGAGGAGGAAGAAGGAAGGTATTGCATTGGGTCGACCAGTAGTAATAATAAGAACTGGTGAGTATAGAACTTAATAGAGGCTGGATCTGTGATTTCATTGGTCGAATCTCTCAATGCAGGTCCGTACCTTCTCTATAACTTGTAGTCTTTAGGAGTTTCCTGGGGCACTGAGAGACTAAGGGCCTTCCCCAAGGTCCCATAGACAGGATGGGTCAGGGACAGGATTTGAACTCAGGGCTCCCTAGTTTGGAGACCAGCTCACTCTCTGCCTTGCCAAAGCTTTTTCTCTTTCGATTGAAATCAGATCAAAATGATCACTCTTTCCAAAAAAGGGATCTCTTTTGCCCCTTGGTTCCACTCACCATAACTTCCCATCCCCAAATGCCTTCTCTAGAACTGATGTTCCCTTATGTGTGTTGATTACCCCATTAGAATTCAAGCTTCCTGAGGGCAGGGGCTGGCTCTCTTTTGGATTGATATCTCCGGAATTTAGCACAGAGAAGCACTATTAAATGCTTCTTGTTTCATTCATGTAATAAATACTTACTGATGACTAATCAATCACCCAGGCACCTAACTGGATGTGTTATTATCCAAACCTCAGAGAGAGCTTAGCATGTGTGAAGGCAAAAGGCAAAGAAACAATAGGAAGAGAGATTTTTAAAAGGCTTGCCAGAACGATTGGGGAAGAGATCTCCATGGATCAGAGCAAGCCATGTACGTAAGGACTTACTACTTCTCCGATTTGGCATTGGATAATGTGCCCAGTTTGCTGCCCTGCCATTCTATTTCATCACCCTCCTATCTCTTATCCCCATAGCCAGATCCATCTCACCTGCCCAGGTGAATGGACCCTCTTTTCTACTCTAACACTAGCCGGTACAGTCTCTCACCACTTCATTTCTGAACTATTGCAATAGCCTTTTGGGTGTGTCCATCCTCTCCAAACCATTCTCCAAATGATTTTCCTAAATGTCAACAAATATAAAATACTCTGGCATTCGAAGCCCTTCCTAACCTAGCCTTCTCCCAACTTTTCAGGCTTCTTACATCTTATTCTCTATCCATACTCTTCCATCTTGAGATGTTCAGGAAGACAAGAACCCCCCCTCCTAAGACCCCCCAAAATTACAGATAGAAACTGACACAAGGGAATCCCCCCACCCAAGACCCCCAAAATGTTAGAGATAGAAACTGACATGAGGGAGTTTCCTGCACATTGAGCAGAGAACATGGTAACTTTGGGCCTGGTGTCCCTACCATAATGACAGAAGGAAAGTCACTGCGGTTCTCAGAAATGTGTCCCAGAGGATCCCTCTGGGACCCTCGGTGGAGATGAAGGCAGTGACTCAGCCTCCTATCATCGCACTTTCCAACTGGAACTTGGAATCTTTTCTCCTAAGCATCTTGTCTCCTTCACACATCTCTAGTTAGAGCCCATTAGGAGGATAATCAATGGCGCTCCAGTGAGAATGAACTGAAGGCTTTTAAAAACTGCAGCTGGTCTCGCTGAATGTAAATAAGAGAGATGGAGAAGAAGGTTCTCTGAATGATGGGGATTATTCAGAGGGGGAGGTAGCAATTTCCCTGCCGAGGCCCAGCTGCCAGATGCTTTGACTCACTACTGCTTTGGGACCCCCCTCCAAGGCTTCTTCCTCTGGGAGGCTTTTCTGGATTTCTCTCCCTCCTCAATCCCTCCAGACCTTTATATTTGTGCATGTAGGGATGCCCAGTTCTCTTAGAGGAGCTGTGAGCACGTCCCTTAACAGGTGGCAGCCTCGGACGACTCTCTAGAATGATCCAGAGATCAACCACTGTTTCACATGGATAAATGGTATTTCCATACCAGGAGTTCCCTGTATGACACCAATATTATTGTCATATAACTCTGTGAGTGTGTGTGTGTATACACACACATATTTGTATATCTTTATATTTATGTCTATAGATATATGTACATACATATATATTTATATATCTCTCTTTGTAATGTTACTGTGATATTTTATATATTTTGTGTGATCTATATTAAATATTCTATTAATATCATATTATATTTATCACTAACCTGGGGCAGCCAGGTGGTACAGTGAATAAAGCACCGGGCCTGGAGTCAAGAAGACTCGTCTTCCTGAGTTCAAATCCAGTCTCAGATACTTTCTAGCTAATCAAGTCACTTTACCCTATTTGCCTCAGTTTCCTCATCTGTAAAATGAGCTGGAGAAGGAGACAGCAAACTACTGCAGTATCTTTGCCAAGAAAACTCCAAATGAAGTCATGGAGAGTTGGACACAACAGAATAACAAATCATGATTGAACATGTATTGGAGCAGGTTATGAGGTAGAGAACTCCCAGGGAAGGAATTCTCTCCACTAAATAGATCTGTAACTGGCCTGCTACTTGTAGCTATAGAACAATGCTTCTCTCCATGTGGCCCCCAGATTCTCAGGGTTCTCAAGAACCTTTCATGGGGTCCATGAAGTCAAAACCAATTTCATGCTAATGTGAGTATTGATGAGGAGTATTGATAAACATAGCCACATAAATAATAGCTCTTGGAGTTAGGGGTCCTCAAAAATGTTTGAGAGGTGAAAGGAGAACTGAGACCAAAAAGTTTAAGAATCACTGTGGCCTTAGAGAGCTGCCTCCTCCCCAGAGAGTTTATGAGTTGGTTAAGGTCACGCAGCTAGTCTGTGTCAGAGGCAGAAATCAAATCCAGATTTTCCTGACTGGCTCTCCACACAGCCTCTCTCTCACTAGTATCCCTCCTGGAGTGTAAATACCGTGAAGGTGGAGTAAAGAAGGAAAGCTGCATTTTCCTACCGGTGTAACATTTCTTAACTATTTGCCCTTTTCTGCTTTTGACACGGTTGTCACGCAACTCACCTGGGAAGAAAAAAAAAAAAAAAAAGCAAAATCCTTTGCATCAAATATTTCCGGTAAGGGTCTGATACCCCAAATATAGACGGAACAAATGCAAATATCCAAGCCCAAAAGACACTTTCCCAGAGCTTAGTGTCCAAAGAATATGTGCAAACACTTAAGAATAGCAAATTCTCTTAAATCTTTGTCAGTTACATTTTTGTTTAACCCTTTTGTGAGTCGGGCATTTTAGTTAGATTTTAAGTTTTTAAGTCCCATCTCCCTCCACCCTTAAACTTGAGGATCAAGGTCCACCATTACCATTTCTTCCTTTTCTGACCTCCAGTTTTCCTCTTCATCCCCTATACTGAGGGAACCCCCCAGTCCTTCTCCCCTTGTGTCCCCTCCCCTTCTTAGCTACTACTGACCACTCCTCATCTTGGGAAGGAGAACCCCTGGCATTGACTGCTTTTGAGCATCCCTTCCTGAGTCAGCCAAGAACACCCACATTGCATGAAAACAAGGGGGAAAGTTGTGTTTTCTTGCCCCGGGTCCCCCAGGAGAGAAGGTTGAAATAGGCTTGTCCACGAGGAAGCAGCCTGAGAGACAAGCAGGGCATTGGGGGGCTATTTTTTATTCTTTTTGAGACAAGTCTCTGGAGGACTGGATGCTCTGAGTTCAGAGGACAGCAAAAGCCTCGAGTTTATTTATGGACCTTCAGAAGGATTCTTTCTTTGGCTTCTCCACGCAGATGGAGCCTCAGTGGGAGATTTGTGTCATTGCTGGCCTCTGCCCTGATGAGCTCCCTTGTCAGTCCTGCCCACAGTGGCTTTGAAGCCCGTTTGTTTTGTGATTATTTAGGCTTTCTAGACTAGATGGCCAGCCTCCATCCCACGGCCAGCCCTGTGAAGTCACTGTCCTCTCTCTAACTGGTTTAGAAAGAAGAGGTCAAAGGATGAGGAATCAAGGCAGGTGGATAAAGTGGGGGATATTCTCAGTTCCCAGCCTCTCAGACTGCTCATCTCATCCAGCCCTTGCCTGAGCGAGAATTTCCTCTGCTACATAACCATTATGGGGCCAGAATGACCCCCAATAAGCAGGAGCCCCAGATCTCCAACCAATCAATACACATTTTAAGTGTCTTCTAATTGCTAGATCCTGGCTCATCAATTGATCTATCAATAAACATTTATTAATTACCTACTGTGTGCCAGACATTATGTTAAGCTCCAGCTCTCAGTGTTGGGAAGTTTTTATTTATTTCCAACAGAAATCTACTTCTCTAAAACTTCTGTCCACCGCTGCCCAACCCCTTTCCAACTGCTCCCAGATCCTTGCAGATAACAGTCCTGGGCCCTTGATATTGATTCCAGCCTTCAGCTGGTCCTTGTAGGGAATCTTCTCCCTTCCTTTCCTCCTGCCATCTTGCTCTGAATCTGCTGATACCAGCACCTTCTCTCATTTATCCTGTATACATACAGCTTGTTTGTGCAGGTTGTTTACATGTGACCTCCCTCACCTGGCTGAGAGCCCCTTGAGACCAGGGGACTGTGTTTTACCTTTCAATGTATCCACTGGCACGTAGGGTTGCCTGGCACACAATAAGCACTTAATAAATGCCTATTTATTGACTGACTGGCTGAGCCCACTCCAACTTACTAATACTCCTTCTTACAGTGGAAATAGAACCAATGCCATTAATCAGAGGGGCTGGGGTTCAAATCCCCATTCTGCCACATCTGACCTCTGGGATCTTGAGCAAATTGCCTCCCTAGGCTGTAGTTTCTTCCTTAATTTGAGGGGGTTGGATTAGATGGTTTCTGAGGTCTCCTCTTGCTCTAGAGCGATGACCATCTGAAATATGTAAATTATCCAAAGAAAATGTTTATCCTCAGGCTCTATCAGCCCCTCTCACAGAATCATGTTCCATCCTAGACAAGGAAAGGATTTGTTAAGTACCTACTATGTGCTAAATGTTTATTTATTTCAAACAGAAATCTACTACTAAGAGTTTTATAAATATTACCCTCTCAGGTAGGTGCTATTATTATCCCCATTTTACAATCAAGGAAACTGAGGCAGACAAAGGTTTGCCCAGGATAATAATAATAATAATAATAATAGCTAACATTTATATAGCACCTACTATGTGCCAGGCACTATGCCAAACATTTTACAATTATTATCTCACTTGATCCTCAGAACAACCCTGGGAGGAAGGTGCTGCTATTATCCCCATTTTACAGGTGGGGAAACTGAGGCAGACACAGGTTAAGTGATTTGCTCAGGGTAATAATAATTATAACAATAGCTAACATTTACATAGTACCTACTATGTGCCAGGCACTGTGCTAAACACTTTATAATTATTGCCTCACTTGATCCTCACAACAACCCTGGGAGGAAGGTGCTGGTATTATCCCTATTTTACAGGTGGGAAAACTGAGGCAGACACAGGTTAAGTGGCTTGTCCAGGACAACACAGCTCAAAAGCATCTGAGCTGGACTTATAGGATCATCATAAGAGTATTTATATTACAGGAAAGCACTGCATGGTTTTCACTCTTTTCCTCTTATTAATACTGGACATTGCTTATTCTGCCATCTGCCCCAGATGATGGACTAACTCAATGAGTCGTCCGTCTGACTGTTTTATATAAGGCATTTTTTCATCCATTCAGCTTTCCCTGTGTGAATTGTTAGGTTAATTTCTTTGGATCAGTCGTGGCTCTTACTGGAAAAGGTCTGTAGGATTCTGGGACCTGATACTAACAGGACACTGTCACTATGGAAGACCACACCTTCTCTAGGGAATCCCCTTTCCAACTGGACTGTGTCCTGAGCATACTCCTTTTTTAAAAAATATTGATATTTTATTTTTCCCAGTTACATGTAATAACAATTTTAACATTTATTTTTAATACTTTGAGCTCCAAATTCTCTCCTTTCCCAAACCTCCATCATTGAGAAGGCAAGGAATATGTAGTCATAAAAAGTATTTACATATTAGCCATGTTGTGAAAGAAAACAAACCAGAAAAAAAAATGCTTAAGAAAAATAAAGTTAAAAAAAAAAAGCATGCTTCCGTCTATATTCAGAGATCATCAGTTCCTTGTCTGGGGACAAATAGCATTTTTCATTGTAAGCCGGACAACCTTTTTGACATTGGTGGACAGGGCTGGTTAGGGAACGAACCCAAATACATAAGACCCCAAATCCTTCTAGTGTTCTTTCTGTTTTGTTCCCATTCCTGCTCTTTTGAGAGTTAAAAGAACAAAAGCATCTATATAGTTACAGCTGTTATTGTTTGCCCTTCGTTTGGAAGAGGACTCTGACATTAGGGGGTGATAACGTGACACGCAGGTGAATTAGATTTTGGTGAGTGAGGGCTGTGCAAAGTCAGCAACCTTGTTCTCTCCTCCCAAGCCATCTGGCTGGTCCAGGGGCCAGATATGGATCAGGATGACCAGAGCTGGCCCTGGAAGCTATTCAAGGAGTTGTATATGCATGGGACATATCTTGGTGAAGAGATCCTTTTAAGGCTATATTTTGTTCTACCAAGTCAAAGGCTTACTTCTAATCAGTGAACAGTCAACACAGTGGATTCTGCTTCAGTCAGCCAGAAGACCTGAAGACCTTCATTGTCCATCACCTATTGACTAGGTTAGGTGAACTCTGACCTTATGCAGTTGATAATTATCTTATTTGTGAAACAAGGAGCATTGGACTAAATGACCAATTATTTAGTGTCTCCCTCTCTTTTAAATAACTTGATTAATTTTAATAATATACCAGTTGTGTATTCACATGTGCACATATACACATATACCCCAAGAGGATACGAAGAAATAATATCTAATGAACTGTAACAAAAAGTTTTCTCCCTATCAGCTTCCTTCTCATCTTGATCCTCAATAGACATATACATTATTTTTCATAATCTGACAGAAAACAGAAGGCAAGTATAACGATCAGTAATTATTACCAATGGTTTTGATGACTGCTGCTTTATAATATAGTTTTAGGTCTGGTACAGCTAGGCCATTTTCATTTGCATTTTTTTCATTAATTCCCTTGAAATTCTTGACCTTTTGTGCTTCCAGATGAACTTTGTTATTATTCTTTCTAGATCTGTAAAATAATTTCTTGGGAGTTTAATTAGTATAGCACTGAATAAGTAGATTAATTTAGGTGGTATTGTTATTTTTAATTATATTTGCTAGGCCTACACATGAGCACTTGCTATTTTTCCAGTTGATTAGATCTGACTTTATTTGTGTGGAAAGTGTTTTGTAATTATGTTTATATAGTTCCTGACTTTGCCTTGGCAGATAGACTCCTAAATATTTTATATTATCAACAGTTATTTTAAATTGAAATTTCTTTTTGTATCTCTTGCTTGGTAATATATAAAAATGCTGATGATTTATGTGGATTTATTTTGTATCCTGCAACTTTGCTAAAGTTGTGAATTGTTTCTAGTAGTTTTTCAGTTGAGTCTCTAGAGTTCTCTAAGTATACCATCATGTCATCTGCAAAGAGTGATAATTTGGTTTCCTCATTAGCTGCTCTTAATTCCTTTAATCTCTTTTTCTTCTCTTATTGCTAAAGCTAACATTTCTAATACAATATTAAATAGTAATGGTGACAGTGGGCAGCCTTGTTTCACTCCTGATCTTATTGGAAATGGTTCTAGTTTGTCCCCATTACATATGATGCTTGCTAATGGTTTTAAATAGATGCTACAGAATCAGTGATTATTGATGTTCTTGATCACCTTTTTGGGTTAGTAATAACATTTCCAATTTTTTCCCAGTCAATGTCTTGAACATTGACACTGCAGTGCTTTCAAAACTGTGTTGCCTCTAGGGTGGATTTCTTCTGTATGTATTTAATCAGATCCAGTTTCCCAACTTCATCTTCTTCATTGCCATTTTCATTTCCTTATACAGCACATTAGAGACCAAGTATGAGTTCAGAAGCAGTATTATTGATGAGATAAACTATTTGCTCTAAAAATCCTGACGGATCTCTTTCATCTTTCTTTTTGATGTCTTTCTCTTATCATCTATAAATGCATTTAAGATTATCTGACATGATTGCATCTCACATCAAGATTCCTATAGACATATTTCCTCTCGACTATTCCCACTCATACCTTTTTATGAAGCAATAATCTTTTATTGCTTATAATCTTTTACCATCCCCTTCCATGGCGGTTATTAAAACACCTGTTTGTTGATATTTTATATCTTATACTGCCTGTATTTCACCCTATATTCCTTGAACCCTTCTTATTTCCTAGAGAATCATCCCATAAAACAAAGACTGGTCTAAAGAAAAGAAAAATCAGTGAAACCTATCACTATATCAAAAAAATCTGAAAATATACACAATGATCCTTAATGTTCTGCAAAGGAATGGATGACAGGGGCAGGAGCAGGTCTTCCCCAAAATGGTGAACAAGTCCTGAGCCCACTGTAGCTGTTGGCTGCTGTGTCTGTCTTTTGGGTGAAGGAGATCAATCATTTCTTGGCTAAGGCCATTTCTGGGCTCATTTGACCTTATGGTGATTGCATTATATCACTTAGGCTTCTGTGGGAAATTGTGATAACCCATATCTTTGTCTTTCCCTTTATCTGCTTTCTTTTTTTCAGTATCGATATCTTGTTTGAATAGGTCAGATGGGAGCGATTGTCATTCCATGACATTGTTCTAATTAGCTGTTGACTTTGACCATTGTTCTCCTAAGCACATGAGCCTGTGAGAACACAGAAACTACACTCAGGAAAAAGAAGGAAAAAATCTACCAGACTTAGGAGAGTTAGTGGGAATTTGCCTTCTTGGGAACATCCCATGCATACAGATGTCTGGCCTGCCCCTGGAGAGCAAGCTCTAGGCCTGGAGCCACCATATTGCCTGGGCTAAATAGGGTGACAGAGTTCTGGGTGGAATCATTGTATCTCATAACCTTCTTGTGTGTGGAATAGCACTCTCTAGATAACTATCAACAGATCTGAAAGCAAACAGTGTTAGGCAAAATGGGGCAGTAGGCAAATGCTTCCCTTCTCCCAACTTCCTCTTTCAGTCCTGATCTACCCGCTCTGGAATTGCCCTCCCCCATGGCACATAGGGGACACCTGAAGCTGTGTTCTGGCCAGGCGAGTGGACATGAGGAGTAAGACTGAAGTGTTGGGAGAAGTAGCCCGAGTGAGTTAGCCTGCTTTGGGATCCCAAAGAACATATCACTAAGCTCATTGCTCATATGCAAACTAGCGGTCCACTAGGCAACTGGCTAATGGGATTCCCTTAGTCCAAGTCCCAAAGGAAAAAAAGAAAAAACAAACAAAACCCAATATAATTGTCCTGGCCCTCAAACACTGTGCAATCTGTCGTCTTGGGGCCATCTCCCAAAAGTCTTTCCTAACTCTTTCCCTCTTCTAAGCAATTTCATATTTATTTTCTGTAAATATTGTGCCCATCTCCCTCTTAAAATATAAGGCATCGAGGTCAGGGACTATTCTGAATTTGTCTTTGTGAGTCCAAACACCCAGTAGGTCCTAGTAGGGCACAGAGTGGGCATTTCATCATGAGGCAGAAAAACAAAAAGTGGGGAGGGTGGGGACAGCAACCTAATCCAGCTCATTTTTCAAGAGAGTAAATTACAATAAAGAAGCAAATTCTAAGTAACTCTGTCCATGAGAATGCCAGGCGGCCCATCTCCTCAAGTGAGACAAAGAAACTTAAAACAAAAGCCAGTTTCACCCTTCCTCCAGGCAGACAAATGAGCAAGTCTCTCTGCTAATTCAGTTCGGTTTCCAAAAGACAAGAATGCAAAAGACTTATTTTTTGCATCCAAGGAAAAAAAAATAATTTTTAAAGAAAGCCATCTGACTAATAAGGAGTAACGAGCCAGTGTTCTTATTCCTACTTGAGACAAGGTGACCCAACAGGCAGCATTGCAGGGTCCAGACACTTTAGGAGACCAGTCTGGGTCACTTCAGTCATGCAGATCACAGGCCCCTGGGGAAGAATTATTTCTGACTCAGGAACAAGCAGGAGGAAGTGGTTGGCACTACTTGCTGGCATACTCCAGCCTTCCGTAGTTCCAAATGGAACTATTTCCCCCTTTGGGCATTTGAAGGAGACTGGGTGAATGGAACATGGGAACAGAAGGAGGCGGTGATGGAGGAGCCCTGGAAGGGAGTTTGGAGGGTGGGAAGAAGGCCCTGGGTCTAGGTCGATGCCCCTGGAGCCCCGGAGTCAGTGGGAAAACAGGATTGCTTTGGCATGAGCTGTGCCAGAAAGAAACCCTTAGGATCTGAGTCTGTATATTCCTCTAATACAAGAACAAGTCCTTCAGGAAAGCTTCCATCCAGGGAGCAGCATCTATGGCAATAGTTTTTACTTATGGATCAGAGAGCTCGAGCTGGGTGGAAGAGACCCTAAAGGTCACCTCGTCGAACCCCCTTCTCACTTTACGTTGTGAGGGAAATGGAGGCCCTGAAAAGTGACTTCCAAGGTCACCCAAATGGCAGAAGCAGGATGTGACTCCCTCCTTTGGCTGATGGGATACGTTTTAATTTTGCCCGTTCTGTCAGTTGTGGGATGGAGTGGCTGAGCTTGTCTCAGAAGGCTAGGACTTTGAGAGCTGGAAGGGACCTTGGAGGTCATCCTGATAATTTTATAGATGAGGAAACTGAGGTCCAGAGAGAAGTCACACAGGTGGCAAAATGACAGAGCTGAGATTTGAACTCAGACCCTGGGATTCTCTGTTCACTTCTGGTGATAGAAAAGAGCGGGGAAGGGTACCACAGAGAGTGGTTGTGAAGAAAGCTTCAGCTCCCTGGATTTGAGAATGGGACCAGGGAAGGAATGTGGGCTCCTGGCTGCAGCTCTTGGGACTACATGGAGATCAGGGACGTAACGGGCTTCAGGGGCCAAGGGAAGAGAACCCAGGAATCATTGAAATGGCAGTTGACCAGAAGACACTGGAGGGATCTTACGGGGGAGACTCGGGGATATGGAGAGAGGATGAGAAGGGAAGAAATGGGAGGCGGAAGGAGACAGGATGTCTAGTGAAGACCCCATCGTCATCTGTTAGTTGACTCAGGCCTAGAATAGTGATACAGAGTGGAATGGATTGAGGAGTTGGGGTCAGAAGATCTGGATTCAAATCCTGATTTGGCCACTTGCCCGCTGTCCCTTAACTTATTTTCCTGTATTCGAATCTGGCCTCGGACACTTACTAATTGTGTGACCATGGACTAGTCACTTCACCCAGCCAGTCTATCAGGGAGCCTCTCCTCCCTTACATATAGAATACTTCTGGGCTTATCCGAGAATCATTTCCAACTTGGAAAGACTTACAAGAGCTCGCGTTTCCTGGCACGTGCTTTTTGAGTCAGAGCCACCTCTGCCATGATAATGAGGCATTCAGAGAGACTTTAGCAGACACGCTCCATCTCCCACCTTTGCATCTTTGCCCGAGCTGTGCCCCCTGCCTTGAATGCCCTCCCTCCTTATCTCTGCCCCTGAGGGTCCTTCTCTTCCGTCAAGGCTTAGGGCAAATGCCCACCTTCGATAGGAGGTTTTCCCTTTTCTTCTCCTCCAAAGTTACCTTGCATCTACTTTGCATGAGTCTTGGATCGACCTCTTATCTCTTTTCTCCCCCGCTAGAATGTAAGCTCCTTGAGGGCAGGAACTGTTTTCTCTTTTTCTTCACATCCCCAGCACTTGGCACAGTTACTGGCCCATAATAAATGCTTATTGATTGATTGATCTATAGAAGCAGTCATGATCCTAACAGAAAGTAAGTGCTTATTAAGTGCTTTTTCATTCATTCATTCACCACCGTGAGCACAAGCGCCAGCACCCCCTCATTTCTTTTATGATTAAAAGGATGATTTAATCCTTTCCTGAATTTCAGCCAAGTGGCAACTCTTCAGCCCTCACCTATGGAGAAGCGGGGCCGTGATTCCTGTCCAATTTTGGTCCTGACGATTCTCTTGACTTACATCGGGGATCACGCGTGCACTCACATGCCGCTGCCTCCAGACATTTATGCCTGTTAATTTCCTGAGACATGCATTGGGAGATGAGCTGATAAGATGTACATATTTTATTTAAAAAAAATAAAAAGTTTTTGATCCAAGTTCAGCTACGAGGCTCTTCCCTGGGTTGGCTCTTGTCTTTTTGGCATCGAATGGTGGCTGGGGGGAAGCTACTCTTCACGAGGATGTTTCTGAATTATATTTTTGTTTTAAGGTACATGTGTATGTATATGAATGATTTTTTAATCCAAATAAAGAGATTATTTCATGAGGAAATTAGGGAGTGAAACCCCAGGTATGTGGTTCCTCCTCTTTCAAAATAACAGGCTCTTGGCGCCATGTTGCCAAAGAATTGTTTCTCTTGTTTTCTCTTCTTTAGTCATCTCATTAGTGGCTGCAGTGGGTTTTTTTTAAGTGCTTTCTGTCTGTTTACTCTCCATGGGACCATCTGTCACAGGGCCAGAACCTCTCCTCTCCAGATTGAATCCGCTCGCTTGTAGCTGAAATTTTATTGTGAAAGCCAAGAACCTCCAGAGGCAACGATCTTCCCATCACTGGAGGAGAGGGAGGATACGGTACCCTTGGTCTCTTGTCCTCCAGGATCCCCAGTGAGCCAACCCAGAATATTTCCCTCATCTTCTTAGCCATGGAAAGTCCAAGGGGAGAGGGGGAAAGTCTGGCCAGAGGAAGCCGATGATATCAGCAAGTCCCAGGCAAGCTACCCTGCGGCTGAGGACGAAGATCTAGTGTGAATCAGACAGAAGTCTCAGGCCTCATTTCCTATGTCATGACCTACTCTTTCTTGGAAAAAGAGTATTTGCAAAGATGGTGATCTATTTAAAAGACTCTTGACAAATTTCCTCCTCCCCATCCCTGAGGGAGATTCTGTGCAGAAGCCAGCAGAAAACTATAGCATGAAGGGCAGATAGAGTCAACAGAGACATATACTATGCAAAGGCTGGAGAGTTCTTGCCAACAGGGAGGTTATGTTCTAATGAAGGGGAGGTGGAAGAAGACATGGGGCATGTGTATAGATGAGTAAATACAAAAAGAGGGAAAAACCAAGGTAGTTTCAAGAGAGAGAATTTTGGGATTGGGAATCCATGAGACAGAAGTGAGAAAGGAGGCAGTTCCAGACACAAGAGAGCAGAGGATCTGGGGAGATTGAGCTTGAAAAAAAGAAGAAATAGGGGAAAGGGGAGAAGAGAACGACAAGTTAATTGTCTTTAAGTATTCCAAGGGTGACTACCTAGAAGAGAGATTGGTCTTTCTGCTTAACTCAAGAGTTCGAAATCAGGAGTACTAGGTTGTTGTTAAAAAGAGACCAAATCAGGTGTGCTATCAAGAAAAAATGGCTACCAATTAGAGGGGTTCAGCACTGGGATGGGCTGCCTCAGGAAGCCACTGGCTTCCCTTCACCAGAGGCCTTCCAGTGGAGATTGGATGGCTGCTGGTTGAGTATGTTAGTGTTGGCTTTCCTTTTAGTGATGGGTTGGGTTGGTTGGTTAGAATCCCTCCTTATATGTCTATGATTCTCTGAAGCTGAGTCATAATTCACTTGTGAATAACTAGATTTATGACCTTAAATAAATCTCTTTACCCAGGAAGCCCTAGTTTCATCCTCTATCTTCAATTGACATGGCTGTTGTTTCATTCCAGCTTAGTGACAAACAGGGAGAGTCATACCCTTGACCTTCCCACCCACAAGTGTTTTCTGTCTTATCAAGAATCTGCTCATAATCCTCCTTGATTTTTTCTCTCCCTACGCCTTCTCCCACACCTGGACGTCCAATTCTTCTACCCTGTAGAACTTTCCCAAATTCTCACTCTCTTTTACAAATTTAGACCCTCTAGTTAACCCTCTGAATACTACATAGCTCTCTAATCTCAAACCTTTTTCTGTTTCCTATTGCCGTTGATAGCTTGCCAAACCTAACCCTACATTATCCCCACCATCTTCCCTCTCTGCTCCTACTCTAAGCAGAGCTGGAGAAAGTCACACTATCAAGATGACTTGATCCAAGTTCATCCATCCATCACTCACCAGGCACTTAAATACTTGGGGCAGGGGGAGAGAACCTGGGAAGACCTGGGTTGGTGACCCCTGAACAAAAAGAGTCACATGGCCTCTCCATGTTCAGTCTAGAAGGTGTTGACCTGCTTTGGTAGAGTTTCTTTATCTAAGATTTCCCTTTGCCAATGAAATCACAGGACCAGCCATTCTCCCCCATGTGCCAAGCACTATGCTGGGTTAGATAGCTTTCCCTGGGCAGTCCTTTTGCCAGTTAGGGATTACACTTCTCACAGCAGTTGTTTAAGAACAACTATTTCCCCCTGATTTTCCACACTGCTCTCTCCCTATGACTTTTCTCTTCTGGAAGGACCATCACCATGGGCTTCCTCTTATCCCTTCTCCACAGTGCAAAACTTCTTGCTATCATTCCTCATTTTCTCCTCCTTTATTCTGTGGTTGAGTTGTGACCTTCTGTTCCCCAACCCCAACATCTTGCTATCATTCCCCATTTTCTCTTCCTTTATTCCAATCTGTGGTCAAGGAGAGTGACCCTTCTGCTATCCAACCCCAACATCTTGTCATTCCCCATTTTCTCCTCCTTTATTCCAATTTGTGATTCCAAGGAGTGATCCTTCTGCTCCCCAACAGTGACTTCTTGCTGTCATTCCCCATTTTCTCCTCCTTTATTCTGTCTATGGTTGAGTTGTGACCTTCTGCTCCCCAACCCCAACATCTTGTTGTCATTTCCCCATTTTCTCCTCCTTTATGCCAGTCTGTGGTCAAGGAGTGACCCTTCTGCTCCCCAACACAGACATCTTGCTATCGTTCCCCAGTTTCTCCTCCTTTATTCCACTCTGTGATGAAGTCGTGACCCTTCTGCTCCCCAGTACCAACACCTGGTCCCCTTGATGTTATAAACTCAAGTGTTCCCTTCTCCATTTCCCTTAAAAAAGCTCTAGCATGAGCTTACCCATTTCTCAAGCTACTGCCTCATGTCTCACCTCCCTCACACAACTAAACTCCTAGAAAATGCTGATTCTTTGCCCCCTTCCATCTTCTTAATCCCTGGCATCCCTTGGCTTCTGACCTCAACTGCAACGGTTCCTGCTAGAGTTACCAGTCATCTCCTGATTGCTAAATAAAATAGCCTTTCCTCAGTCCTCCTCCTTCTGCCCCTGGGCCCCCTACAATGACTAATTGTAGTCACTTTCACACTAATGACCACCAGATGACATCATGTTCCATTTTGGCTGTCTTCCTACTCTGTGATCATACTTTCCTAGACTCATCCTCCATATTGGATCCCTTAATGGTTTCCCCAGACTCCTTCCTGAGCCATCTTTGCTTCTCACTCATGATAATCTCATCAGTTCCCTGGGTTTCAGTTATCTCACATAGTTTCCTCCCTGTTTTTATTCTCTGCTCCAGCCTTTCTCCTATCCTCAGGCTCCACATTTTAATTGCTCATTAAATATTTTGAGTAGGTTATAGCCAACAGGTCCAAAGACTGTCCTTCTTCCTGACTTCCAAATTTGTCTCTTGTGGCCACCCAGATTTGCAGCCTCCGTCATCCTCAAATCTCCTTCTCCCTTGTTCAAATATCCATTCATTTGTCAGCTCCACATCCATATCCCTTCCAATATCCATCTTCTCTAGCAGGTCTGTCTGCCTCTTGTCTCCCCTTAGCTGCCCTTCCTAAGACATTGTCCCTCTCAGGAACTCCTGAGGCTGCTGTTTGCTTCTAAAATCAGATACAAACTCTGGCATTTGTCACCCTTATTACACACTACCCCCTTTCAACACACACCAAGGTCCCACCAAATGGCCCATATTTCTCCCACACAATGCTCCATCCCTTTCCTCCATCCCTTTTCCTGGAGGGATTCCAGTTTGCTTCAGTCCATAGTTTGCTTCAGAGCTCGGCTCAGACTTGACCCTCTGATTCCTTCCCTCCCCCTCACCAAACAGCTCCTTCCTTCTCCTCCCCCAGCTCACCTATTGCTTTGGATTTTGGAAGGGCACAATGTCAATCTAGGTCTCAGAGAGCAAAAAATTCTGATCTATCCTGGGACCCGGGACTGAAAGGAGAAAGCCTAGGGTGGAAATGAGCTTTAAGAAAAAAAAATGATCCCCTGTGGTCAGGCCCAGCCGTGATACATGGAATTCCTGAAACAATTTGTTGACATTTTAAGTTTATTCTAACCTGGTATATTGGCTGATATTTTTATCAGTTTCCTCCCAAGTATTATGCCTGCAATTCCAGGAGCTGTCATTAGGGTGCTACCTCCAGGTAGGATTTCCCTGGGCACAGAGAAGCAAAGACAAGATTTGAATACATTTTTCCTCTCTAAATTATTATAATAAATAGTATCATAACTATGTGTAATTCTAAAATATTATTCTAAATATTATATATCATGCATGACAATCTGTTCTAAAATATGATATAATAAACATCACAATATTTTACATGTATTTAAAATATAATAAAAATTTTAAATTTAAAATATAAATATACTATTTTAAAATAGTGTTTCTTTAACTTATATAAATAATATAGCATTTTAAAATATTACCTATTTAAAATTTTATAATAATTATTAATATTTCTGGGATTGGATCTAACCAATCTCTAATTATCCTTGCTTTATAAATGTCAGTCAAGATATGCACTAAAAACTGAAAGACAGACGTAGAACCCCTGTAGGAACAAGTTAAAGCATTCCCTCATTAGCCCTCAACTGTCATTATTCTAAACCCCACTTACCCCAACTTGAGTAGTTTCCCAGATCCATGGTGCAAACTGATTAATTAATAAACACTTATTAAGCACTTACTATGTGCTAAGTGCAGGACTGATGGCGGCTTGGATTTCTGAGAACCAGAAGTGATCACAAGAGACATCTGGGTCTTATCTCTTCTTTTCATAGATGAGGAAACTGAGATTGCAGAAGTTTAGAGTTTGAAGGAAGCTTACTGGCCATCGAAATCCAATTCATATCTGAAAAGCAATCCCCACTGGGAGACTCCTGACAAAGGGTCCCCCGGAGTCTGCTTAAAGACTCCCGATGGCTTCCTTTGATCTGAGGTCACTTCAGTGACTCATTGATAAAATGAGTTGATTGATCAAGATGACCTTTCCAAGCTTGAAACCCATGACCCTGGGCCTGCTCTCTTCCAAGGCTGCCCAGTGCCCCCTGGGAAGCTCCACCAAGATCCCCATCAGCCTTCCCCAAGCCAAATAAAGTGATTTAGATGAGGTCAGAGAAAAGGGAAGTGGTCGAGGCAGAATTTTAACCCAGATCCTCTCATTTGAAACCTAGTGCTCTCCCCGTGTCCCAGGGACTCTGCTTGGTCAGGGGTTTCCAGTACAATCCTGCAGGGGTTGGGTATTTTTTTTTTTTTTTTTTTTTTTGCTGTTTTGCAAGGATCCTCCAGGCAAGCTATAAATTAGCTGCATGCTCTGGTCCAGACAAACTACAACTTCCCCTTTTTAACCTCCTCGTCAACTCCAAAATATTCCATTGTTTCTCCCTTGGCTCTTTTTCCACAGAGAAGCTTCTCTTTTCCACACTTCTTGGCCCCACCCATGTTCCCCCGTGGCTGGGCCAGCAGGGGAAAAACCCCGGGGTCATGACAGGGTGTATTTGTCCACGGTGACGTCCTCCCCATCATGAGGACGTTCCATGTGGTGGCCAAGCTTCTGTGACTCTGTCCAAGGCAGTCTCCCAGCCCATGGGATGGAGGCTGACTCAGGATCACTGCTGGGCTCAGCCCTACTCTGGGGGGTTGGAGCCTGGCTTTCCTTTGCAAGATCTTTGCCTTTGTTTTTCCCTTCCCTAAAAGAACCCTCCACCCCATGTTTCCCAGTGAGGAAAAAAGGAAACAGGGCCTGTCGACCCCATTTCACAGTATAGGTGACACATCAAGCCCAAAGCCCCCCATTTCTGCAGTCGCAGGAGTGAGTGCATTTTCTTGTAGGAGATGAGCTCTGGGTCATGGTCATGAGGCAGAGAGGGCTTAAGTGACTTCCCTAAGACCACCCAGCCAATGAGTATCAGAGGGAGGATCTGAAACCCTCCTATTTGCCACAATTGATCATGAGGAAACTCCCCTAGTTTAGGAGGTGTGATCTTTGAAGAAGCAACATGGGGCAGTGGACTGGGCAATGAATGTGGAGCTTCCAGCCTTGGATCCACCTGTGTGACGCTGGCTAAGTCGAGAGGTGGTAGAATGGATGGAGCCCTGACCTGGGAGTCAGGAAAATCTTACTTAGCTGTGTGATCTTGCCCAAGTCACTTGACCCCTGCCTGCCTCAGTTTCTTCAGCTCAAAAAGGGGAATAATAATAGCACCTACTTCACATGGTTATTTTTGATGTTCCGATGAGGTGATGGTGTAGGTAAGGACTTCCTCCTATCCATCTAAATGCTAGTTGCTGTTATGTGGTTCCATACAACAAAGAGTGTGAACCCTTCCTTGGAGTTCCGTGAGGGCATTTTGGATATTTCAAAGTGAATGGAATTACCAGGCTTCAGCTAGGGAGGAGGACCTGGAATTTTTTGTATGACTACAAAATGGAATTCCAAAACCATTTTTGGTATCAATAGAGCTGTGCCTTCTTTGATCTTTTTTTTTGCAGAAGCTACATAATGAGTGATAATACACCCCAAGTTCTTCATTATTGGCCCTGACAAGTCCCTAGTTAGATTGGATGGATGGGTGGGTGCGTGGATGGATGGATAGGGAGATGATTGGGTGGATGGTAGATGGATTGATGGATGGGTGGATGTGGTGGGTAGGTGGATGGTTGGATGGATGGATGGATGGATGGATGGATGGATGGATAGATGGATGGATGAATGAATGAATAAAAGTATTTATTAAATGTGTGCCATGTGCCAGGCATTATTGGCCCTGACAAGTCCCTAGTTAGATTGGATGGTTGGGGAGATGGATGGATAGATAGATGGATAGGGAGAAGCTCGGATGGATGGGTAGTGGGTGAATGGATGGATGGATGGATGGATGGATGGATGGATGGATAGGTAGACGAATGAATGAATTTCATTTATTAAATGTTTGTCATGTGCCAGTCATTATGCTGGGGCTAGAAACACTGAAGCAAGATAACCCCTGCTTTAAGACACTTCCACTCTAAAGGGAAGAGGCAAAACACAAAAGGAAGTTTTGGTCTGGGAAGTCACAGGAATGGTGACTGCAGCCATAAGGTAATTAATTGGCGCACTCTTCCCAGAAGCAATGGTAATGGTGATTTGATGATTGTTGCCAGAGAAAGAGATGGGAGGGGCAGGCTCGTGGGGCAGGTGGATGGCTGGCATAATGTGAAGGAGGCTCTGTTAGGAGAAGACAGGAAGCTAATAATCTCTCTGTGTGTAACTGCATCTGAATTTCATTTAAGTTGTTGTCTCATTCCCTTGACCAAGAGTTGTTTTTTTTTTTTTTTTTTTACTTGAGCTTCCTGGAAGCCTTCGTTAAGCTGAAAGGATAATCTAACAAAGGGCAGTCAGGGCCGGTTTCAACCTGTCTCTGATCTGTTGATGTGTAGTTATAAAGGCAATATTTCTGAGAAGATTGAAAGAGAGGAATGTGATGGGTTCTTAATACTTTAATGAGGGAAGAGAGCACCTACTATGTGCTTAACAACTTAACTTAACAAACTTAACAAACAGTGTCTTGTTTGATTCTCACAACCACCCTGGGAGGTAGGTACTATAATCATCCCCACTTTGCAGATGAGGAAACCAAGGCAGAGAGGATAAATATGTATCTAGAGTCAAGCAGTTAGGTAAGTGTCTAAGGCCGGGTTTGAATTCAGAAAAATGCTCAGAATAAAATCATTTGATCAACAAAACAAATAAGAAACAAAAACAAAACTCCAAGCCCAGTGCTCTATTTTATTATCCCACCTAGCTGCCTTCAAATCAGAAACTTGTGGGATTGGAAGCCTGACTATTTTTAACCTTGTAATCCTCAGAATCTTTCCATTTCTGATGAAGTTCAAGGTCAGTCCCTGGGACATCACTGTGGTAGGTCTGAAGAAATTTAAGGGGGAAATGATTCACCCTGGCTTAAAACATCTGGAAGTTAGGAATAAGTGACTAGTTTTGAATGAATGCGTTTTCATTCATTCATTTATCTCAAGCTTGAAAAAACACCAGTTGGGAGAGTGACTCTGAAACAGTTTCTATCAGTGGCCCCTTAGCTGAAGATTACACTTCTCCCCCAGCTACTGATTAGTCCTATTACAGGGTGGTGACAAATGAGTCGGACCAGGAATTTCTCTCTAGGGGGAAGGCCATGGATCCCAGAGAAGTGCCCCAAAGGGAAACAACCTTCCAGCCCTGATTCCCTCATCACACTCCTGCTCATCCTGGCATTTGAGTCTTTTCAAATGATGATGTCAGCCAGTGGATGCTGAGAAGAGAGAAAGGTCTGAAAGATGGCGGCCGACTGTCCACCTAAGGGTGATCTTGGACAAATCACAATTTTATCAGCCCTCAGTTCCTTCATAAAATGGGGAGGATTGGTCTAAATGACCAAAGAGGTCTCTTATGGCTGGATTAATATATCCTGGGTGGTCTGGCCAGGAAGTCCTTCTGGAACTGAAGGAATACATGCTAGGTGATTTATATCAGGCAACTCAGAAACTTACCTGGCTGGTGTTAGCTCAGTCCACTAAGGAGTAATTATTTGGTCATCAATATGTCATAGATCGCCGTAAGAAATTAAAAGGGATTTGGAGGAAATTTTTTGGAAGTTTCAGACAACATGTGAAGGCCAGCAGATGACAGAAAAAAGTTTAGAAACTCAGAAACACATGATATATATATATATATAATAGCAACATTTTACCTTTAATACCATATGAATTCAGACTTCTCTGGTACAAAGGGACTGGCACGGGAAGTGGGGGGGGATAGGAGGTGGGGAGGAAAGGATAATTACTGACTGACGCTTCTTCCAACACTGATTGACATGAAATTCTGGGAATAGTGGGTCACCGAGTCAGCAAAACTTTCAGTAGTCTTTGTGTGCTTCTGATCACATCCCTGAACATATCTGACACATCCTCCCAGGCTTTTTTGAATACATCCCTCTCATCATTTGAAAAAGACCAAGGTCTCCCACTGCATCTGGGGCCATCTTTAATCTTGCTGATCTATATCTTGCAACTCGACCCAATTGGCTCCAGAAGAGAGAGTAAGGCTGGTGACTTTGCACAATCCTCCCTAATTTCAATCCAATTCACCTGCAAGTCAAGACATCGCCTTCCTGATGTCTTTGGTCTTCTTTGAAAACAAAGGACAAGCCCCTCAATTGGAGAGTGGCTGAATAAATTATGGTATATGAATACTATGGAATATTATTGTTCTGTAAGAAATGACCAGCAAGATGATTTCAGAGAGGCCTGGAGAGACTTACATGAACTGATGCTGAGTGAAACGAGCAGAACCAGGAGATCATTATACACTGCAACAACAAGACTATATGACGATCAATCCTGGTGGACATGGCTCCTTTCAACAACGAAATGTTTCAGACCACTTCCAATTGTTCACTGAAGAAAGCCATATACACCCAGAGAGAGGGATGGGAAATGTGGACCACAACATAACATTCTCATACTCTTGATTGATGTTTGCTTACATTGTGTTTCCTTTATCTGATATGTCTTTTGTGTAGATACGATTTTTCTTGCACAACAATGATAAGTGTGGAAATGTTTATACATATATTTGATCTGTCAAGTATTTTAACATAATTAATATGTAGTGGATATCTTGCCATCTAGGGGAGGGGTGGGGAGTTGGGGGGGAAAATTTGTAACAGAAAGCTATGTAAGGGTTAATGTTGAGGAATTACCCACACATATGTTATACAAATAAAATTAAGTTAAAAAAAAGAAAACAAAGGACAAACAATAACAACAATCCATCATTTCTTACGGCCCAATAATATTCCATTATCACATTCACAAACCGTCATTGGTGCAGCCATTCCCCAGTGGATGTGTTCTCTCTGCTGTGTTCCCTGACACAACCAAAAGAGCCATTATACA
This sequence comes from Myrmecobius fasciatus, assembly GCA_023553655.1. Lineage (NCBI taxonomy): Eukaryota > Metazoa > Chordata > Mammalia > Dasyuromorphia > Myrmecobiidae > Myrmecobius > Myrmecobius fasciatus. The sequence continues at coordinate 46,191 of JAJPUD010008796.1, forward strand.
TATTTTTGCATGCTTGCGTCCTTTTCCTCTTCCTTTGATATCTTTGGGGTGTAAGTCTAGAAGTAATGGCACTGCTGGGCTAAAGGATTTACACAGATTGTGGACTTTGGGGGGCATAGATCCATGTTTTCCAGAAGGGCTGGACCAATTCATGATTCTATCAGCAAGCAAATTAAGTCTTTCAAAATGTTCTCTTCACACTCTCCTTGAGAACAGATAGCATCATTCTCTCCATTTTACAGATGAAGAAATGAATGTTGGAAAGGTTAAGGGACTTTTTTGAGCTCACGAGCAAATCTGTAGCAGAGCTCCCATAATGAGACTCCACTAGCTCAAAGCGTAATCAATATTTCAGTGGGTTGAGAGTACTCAACTTGGAAGGATACGGGAGGCCTTGGTTTCAAATCCCACTTCTTCTGTCAGTGTCTCAGAGGGTTATTGTAACAATCAAAAAGTATGGTAAATTTTGGTTGGAAAGAAACCCCAGAAACCATCTTCTTCAATCCACTTGTTTTTCATTGATTTGAGTTGCCCAGGATGACACAGGTGAATGAGGAAATAGATTGAAAGGCTTTGCAAAACTTTATAATATATAAATATCAGTTATTGTCATTATAATTTTCCAGAAGGATGATTAAGGCCAGGATTTGAAACACTGGTCCTGGGAGGATTCATTTTTTTAAAGTCGGATCTCTTACAAAGAATCGGGGGAGAGATGCTGAGGTAACAGATGCTAGGAGGTCAGGAAGCACTTAATGGGAGGCTTGTTTGCATTTCATTTTGTTTTTAAGTCATTGGAAAATGTGTTCCCAAATATGCTAAAGGTCAGAAAAAGAAATGTGGCTATTTTTTCTTTAGGGATTAGGAGTTAGGGATTCCACTATTGCTGGGGATGTTGGACAGAGCTCACCCATGTAGACTGAAATAAGGATAATAATAAGAGCAGTCCAGTGCCTTAAACTTTGCAAAATGCCAAGTTTTTCTTTTGATTTCCCCCAAGAGCCCTGGGAGAAAGGCTCCACCATTTTGTCCTATCAACTTAAGGAAGGGAGGAGCTTTCCATAGAGCAAGAGAAATAGGAGCCATAGGAGAGTGGAGCTCAAATAAATGAACAAATTAAGGCCCTACTGTATGCTCGGGGCACTGTGCTAACTGCTGGGGCTTCCAATATAAAAGCAAGATACTTATTGCTCTTAAAAATAGCTGGGTATGGAGTGGCTAGGCCCCTTGGGGATTTACTGGTTTTGGGACCCAGGTAAATCAGTTAACTAGTATCTACCTCAGTTTCCTCATCTATAAAATGGGGATAGCAATAGCACATGCCTCCCAGGGTTGTTCTAAGAAACAAATAAACAAACATACTATTTGAAAAATGCTTTGCACAGTAGCTGCTGTTTAGGAGCTAAATGTTAGTTTTTCTTATTATTATCCTAATGGTCTGTTACTGTTAATGGTAAGGTTTCTTTCTTTGTCTCGATGCTTAGGCCAGTTCCTGGCACATTTGTTGTTGGGTCAATCAATCATGACCCTGTAGACAATAAGTCTACAGAGATAGTGGAGTGGTTTGCCATTTCCTTCTCCTTGTGGGGCCTGACTGATAGGAGCCATTCCCTCTTCCTCAGTGCTCCCACTTAATTGGGGCAGAGACCATGGGACAGAGAGGCCATCATAGGCCAGCTTAGGGCAGAGAGAAGGACTTAATAAAAGCATGCTGATTGATTTACTATTATATGGAAGGACAAGGCAGTGAGTATTATTGGTCAATGAAAGTTTTCAGATCTGACAAGATTTCCAGGTAGCGGGAATTCTGGAGAAAAATAGGCAGGGGGAAAGGGATTAAGAAATTTAGTCTGGCATAAAGAATGATATTATAAACAAATTAGAAGGACATAGGATAGTTTACCTCTCAGATCTATGGAGAAGGAAGGAATTTGTGAACAAAAAAGAACTGGAGATCATTATTGAGCACAAAATAGATAATTTTGATTATATTAAATTAAAAAGTTGTTGTGCAAGCAAAACTAATGCAGACAAGTTTAGAAGGGAAGCAATACATTGGGAGATCATTTTTACTTTTAAGGGTTCTGATAAAGGCCTCATTTCTAAAATATAGAGAGAATTGATTCAAATTTATAAGAATTCAAGCCATTCACCAATTGATAAATGGTCAAAGGATATGAGCAGACAATTTTCAGATAAAGAAATCAAAACTATTTGTAGTCATAAGAAAAGGTGCTCCAAATCACTATTGATCAGAGAAATGCAAATGAAGACAACTCTGAGGTACCACTGCACACCTGTCAGATTGGTTAAAATGACAGGAAAAGATAATGATGAATGTTGGAGGGGATGTGGGAAAACTGGGACACTGATACACTGTTGGTGAAACTGTGAACGGATCCAACCATTCTGGAGAGCAATTTGGAGCTATGCTCAAAAAGTTATCAAACTGTGCATACCCTCTGACCCAGCAATGTTTCTATTGGGCTTATATCCCAAAGAGATCTTAAAGGAAAGAAAGGGACCCCCATGTGCAAAAATGTTTGTGGCAGCCCTTTTTGTAGTGGCAAGGAACTGGAAGTTGAATAGATGCCCATCAATTGGAGAATGGCTGAATAAATTATGGTATATGAATGTTATGGAATATTACTGTTCTGTAAGAAACAACCAGCAGGATGATTTCAGAGAGACTTACATAAACTGATGCTGAGTGAAATGAGCAGAACCAGGAGATCAATATACACGGCAACAACAAGATTATACGATGATCAATTAGTATGGATGTGGCTCTTTTCAAAAATGAGATAATTCAGGCCAGTTCCAATGATTTTGTGATGGAGAGAGCCATCTACACCCAGAGAGAGACTGTGGGGACTGAATGTAGATCACAACATAGTATTTTCACTCTTTTTGTTGTTTGCTTGCATTTTGTTTTCTTTCTCATTTTTTCCAGTCTGGTTTGATTTTTCTTGTGCAGCAAGATAATATTAAAAATATATATGCATATATTGGACTTAACATATATTTTTCCCATGTTTAACAAATATTGGATTATTTTCCATCTAGGGGAGGGGGTAGGGGAAGGGGGGAAATTGGAACACAAGGTTTTGCAAGGGTTAATGTCTAAGAATTATCCATGCATATGCTTTGAAAAATAAAAAGCTTTAATAAAAAAAAAAAAGAAATTTAGCCAAGAAAAACATTATCAGATGAACCCTCAGAGCAACTCAGATCAGGAAGAGCCTATCTGAAAAGGGCATGTTCCTCATTTTATAGATAGGGTAACTGAGGCAAAGAACAGTTAAGTCACTTGCCCAGAATTATAGGGCCGATATCACCTTAGGTAGGATTTGAACTTAGTTCTTTCTGACTGTTTTCTCCTTTCTCTTCCCAGTTCTTAGTCCAGGGTCTGCCACATAGTAAGTGCTTAATAAATGCTTCTTGATTAACCCCAAGTCCAGTGTCCTGGGCTCAGTGCTCACTGGGCTGCTTTTCTAAGTCCCAAATAGGAAGGACTGGAGGCTCACCTACCGACTCCTCCTCCTCCCCATCCCCTGGAACAAGCATAAAACACCCTCCAATGACCTTGGGGCGCCATATCTAAAGGAGAGGCTCTGGCCTGTGCTGGATGGAGAACTGGGTTCTGACTCACAAGGACCTGAGTTCAGTCTCACCTCTGACCTGTGGCCCAGGCAATCCTCTAAGGCATCAACCACCCAGAGGGTGCTGATCTGCATTGGGAAGGGGGACTTCCCCACTGTGAGTTCTCCACTCTGATGAATCATAGTTCCAATAGCAAAAGAAAAAAAAAACTCTTAGGGAATAGTTCCTCGTAGTTGTGAGGGACCCCCGAGGTCATCTAGTATGACCCATGCTGTTATACTTCTGTGTTCTTTCTGTTCTCCTGGAAAGGCCTTGGCAAAGCTCCCACCTGCATAGCCTTTGGGAGGGAAGGACACCTGCCTCGGGGAAGGGATCCTGCTTGTAGGAGGCAGAATGGTCTTCATGGGGTGATGGAGATGGGCCGGCATGGGGTTGGATGGAGATTTCTCTCCGGGGTAGAGGAAAAGGAAGGAGAACAGAGGTAGAATTCTTCTTTCTTCCCAACCACTGAGAACTAGAACCTCCTCTTCCTCTCCTCTCGCTAGCCTCTGAGCTCCTATTCCCCTCCATTGGAGGAGGATGTGGATTGAATTTTATACTCCTTGAATTTGCCACTCTGGGAAATAGCTCTCCCGGCTTCACCCCAGTTACATCCCCTGGTCCAGAGTAAGAAAATCTGAGTAACAGTTGTCCCTCTTACTCACTGTGTGAACCTAGTCTTGCTAAGTCTATTTCCTTGTCTATAGAATGGGAATGTTTAAAATACCCAATTCACACAGATAATGTAAGGAAAGCACTAAAGCAACAAGCACCCACCAGGTTCCAGGTTTGGGGACACACAAAGACTAAGGAAGGACAGCTGTGGCTCTCAGAGCTTCTATGGAGCTACCATTATAATTGTTGGCCAAAGGTCAGTGGTCATCGGGAAGTCCCTCACACTGGAGCCCGTGGATCTCAGTGCTGAGGAAACGGCCCTATTCTCATTGTTCTCCTGGACTGTCCTGGGAACTGGGCCCACTGCTCTCCAGGGGAGTCATTTTCCCCTCTGATACCTTAGAACAACCAGAAACAAGTGGTTTAGGTACAGGGCGGGCAGACTTTCCCACGGGTCAAAGATCGCATCGGGGACTGAGATGGGAAATGTGTTTCACAAGACTGTGAGGAACTTGAAGGAAGAAGCTGGAGGGAAAAAGCATGTGCCCTCCCCACCACTCTGCCCCTCACTTGGGTGCTTCCTGTTCCCCATTTAAAGGAAGCATCTTTTACAACTGGGGAGTCAGAGGGCCTGGATTGCTTCCTGCCCATGTGAAATGGGGCCAGTCACTCAGCAGAGCGTGGGATGAGAGGCAGGGTGGTGGGAGGGGTAGTGCTGGGCTTGGCATCTGGCCAGACCAGATTCAGTCCTGCCTCTGGTTGTGGGACTGGACAGCCTCTGGACCTTCGCTTTAGTTGTCTGTCCAAACGAGAGGGTTGCACTCAGGGATCTCGGCTGATCTCCCTGGCCTCCTTTTATTTTATTTTTATGTAATAGCTTTATATTTTTCCAAATTCAAGCAGTTTTCAACATTCACCCTGGCAAAACCTTGGGTTCCATATTTTTCTCCCTCCTCCCCTAGACAACAAATAATCCCAATACAGGTAAAACACGTGCAGTTCTTCTAACCGTGCTTAGTGGCCTCCTTTTAGCTCTAAATGCACACCTGTAATGAAAGGCAGTCTCTGCCGTCCCTCCCACCTCTGAGGGGAAGGTCTCTGAGCCCAAATGGGGCATCCCCAAACAGCCTCCCAGGCTGAGGACGTAAAGACAATCTGCCTTCAGAGGAGTGGAGTCCAGAAGGGAGAGGAGACCCCATGGGAGGCCACAGTTTTGTCTGGGGAAGCCTTCCTAGGGCTGTTTCCAAAAGCATCTCGAGGAGTGGGGACGGGGAAGGTGCAATGGCTGGGGTGGCTGCCTGGAGGGGTACAGTAGCCAGGTGAGAGCCATGGCTCCCTCGCCAACCGGGAGAGCTGAGCGCCAGGCAAGAGTGCCAGAGCTGATGAGCCCGGCTCCCCGGGGAGGGAGGTCCATTCTGGGACTGGCGAGCAGTCCTGATGGTGATTTCTGGGCCCCCTGGTGGGGGAGAGGGCAGGTAAAGAAAGGTTTGGTGGCTGGCTCTGGTGCGAGCTGACCTCTGTGGCCTGAGGGCCTCCATCCTTTCCGGATGTCCTCTGATCTTAGGGCCTCCATGCCCAGCCTCCCTGCCTCCCAGCTCTGCCAGCTCTAGGCTTGGTGTGAGAGTGGTATTGAGATGACCCAGTCAGGGGCTTCCACTCAGGAGAGAAGGACCTAGAATAAACAGGAAAGCATCCTATAAACCTCAGCGTTTCCTCATCTGGCCACTTATAGAAGCCTCTTCACAAGTGGGAAGGAAGAGGGGAGAGCTGCGAGGAAGAAGGCTGAGGCTGAGGCAGGAGTCCTGAGCCACTTGGCTTTTGCCGCTTTTTGTATGCCCGGCCCTAGTGGTGCTTAATAAATGCTTACTGGCTGACTACTCTGGAAAACACTGTAGCGGAGGGTCCCTCATGCCGGCCAGCTGCCCATTGGATGGAGGAGATGGACGAGGGGTCAGCTCCAAAGGCTTTTCCTTCCCGCTGGCCAGAGGGCCAGACCACAGCCTGGTTCATACTGAGCCTGACCTGAGAGCTGTTTCTCAGCTTGCAATAAATTCACCAGTGTTGATTTGTGGTCTCACTCCAGCCCCAGGGGAGGTTTTTGCCAGTCTATAAAAAGCAGCTTCGGATTCATTCCGAATTCTCGGGAGCCTCTTCTCAAAATAATGGAGTGAAACGGGAGGCCCAGAACGCAATGCCTTGAACATTATCGGTCTCACTTGACCTCCTTGGGCCTCAGTTTCCCCATCTGTAAAATCAGAAAGCTGGGCTAGGTGGCCCCTGGTCTCTCTTACTTTGGGATAGAATTGTAGGTGTTATAAATGATGGGGGCAGCTAGATGGCACAGTGGATAGAGCACCAGCCTTGAAGTCAGGAGGACCTGAGTTCAAATCTGGCTTCAGACATTTAACACTTCCTGGCTGTGTGACCCTGGGCAAGTCACTTAACCCTAATTTCCTCAACAAAAAAAATTGTAAATAGTAGGAGTCTAATAAGTGCTTGTTTAAAAAAAACACAAAACAAAAACAAAGCAAAACAAACAAAAAAAAAAACATGATTAAGCTATTCTGTTAAAATTGGGAGGCTTGGATGAGGTCTCAGATATACCAGCAGACTTTCTCCAGCCAAGATGCCCATTTTCCTTCTTTTTTCTTACATTTCTGGCTCTCTGATGTCCCAATCACCCATAAGCTGAAACATCAAAAGAGGTTTTCAGAAAATGATTGTAACCTGCAAATATTAAGGGAGGTGGTGGGATGCGGCTGATTTCCGTTTGCACCTGGTGAGCTCAGAATACAGGAAGGTAGGATGTGGTCACACAAGGGGGACTGTCCCAGCAGCCTGAGTTTCCTTGGGCCCAGCCAGGCCTGACCCCCACAGCCCAGCCCAGGCCTATTGCCAGCCTGCCGTGTCTCCCTTCATCTTGTCCTGTGACCCTGTGCAGGACACCGTGTGTCTGTTTGGAAAATCAATGCTACTTTCCGGTTGCTTGTCAAGATTTGTGATTAAAAGCCAGACCCTCAGTCTGTGGCTACAAATTTTGAGAACTGGGAGCTGATGTAAGAGAGGGCAGCTCATGAATTCTGCTCAGGGTCGGTGCCTCAGACAGCTGCAAGTTTGGGCGTTGAAGGTGACACTTTCTTCATGAATAAGTCAGCCAATTTTTCCATTCCTTTCGGCGCTTCGGAAACCCTGCAGTGGGCTGCAGAGAGGAGGGGTTGTTACTTTGCAGCTTGGGTAGTGAACGCCTCCAAAACGTTCCCCGTCGCTCTCCCCTCGGTATTCCGTCCTTCTCTCTTGGCGTCCATGATCTCAAAAGTGTTTAGAAAGAGGCAAATTGTCTTTTTACTGAAACTCAAATTAAATAGAGAGAGGCTTGTTGTAGCAGAGAGAGCAGCGTGTTTATAGTCAGAAGCCAGGATTTGAATCTTGTTGTGGACTCTCCGTCGCGCCATTAAGCTCTTTCTGAACCTCAATTTACTCATCTTTAATATGAAAGGGTTGGACTAAATAATAATGTCCCCTTCCAGAATCCTTCCTACTCTGTGTTAGTAAATATTAGTAAAACAGGACATGATTAAAAAAAAAACTTTCCCTAAATAATTATGTGTAATTGCCCTTTTCTGTTTATTTCATTTTTTACGTCTACCTTTTCAGCTGTCGAGCATTTTTTTTCTCCCCTTTACCACTGGGAGAAAAAAAGAAAGGAAAAATGAAACTCTTGTATCATACATGTTTGAGAATTTGAGAAACCAAATTCTCAGATTGACCGCCTTACTTTCCCCAAATTTCATGTACTAGAAAGCTGTTTCTATCTCCTTTTGGCCTTAAGGAAACTTTTTTCTTTACTTTGAATGGACAGAGAAGAGATTGTTAGAGATTGGAGTGGGGGGGGCCGATTCTGGGATGACATCCTCTCTTTCAGGAGCTCAATAGTTATAGGAACTTTGAACTTCTATAGGAATTAGCTAATTGCCTTTGAAGGGGATAATCCCCATGGGGATATCTGTTGTCCGTGGTATGGTCTGCTTGCATTATTTGGGTTTCTGAGATAGCCAGACTGGGAGACTGAGTCAGAGGCTTCTTGGAAAGACAGACAAACTTTGGATAATTTGACAAGTATGTGTATTTAAGTGTCTACTGTGTGGAAGACACGTCTGAAACAAAAGCTCATCATTTTAAGTTTTCTTGATGCTTTTTTTATAGTTATTGCCAGATATGGCTTTCCCCCATATACCCCACAGTTTCCCTTGTAATAATAATACCAACATTTACATTGTGCTTAAAGCTTTACCTTTATTATCTTATTTGATCCTTGCAACAATCCAGTGTAGTATAGGTACTTTTTTATTCCCATTTTGCAGATAAGACACTGAGGCCCAGAATTACAAATTGAGTAGCATTTGATTCAAATTCAAGTCTTCCTAAGTCTAAACCTAACACTCATGCATGTGCTGCCTTTGAAACAATAGCGTTGTGAAGCAAAAACAATGGACATGGCGGCCCATCCAATGGTGTATGTACTATTGTGCATCTGTAGCTCTCCACCGCTTTATGAGGGAAAAAAAGTACTTCCTTGGCCAAAGTTCAATATTCCAGAGCCTATCTTATTTATTTTTTAACAACCGTATTCTTTGGGTAATGTTGCTGGGAAGGAATAGCATCAGGGAGAGGTCCAACTGGGGCCGTAGAGACCAATGGATGACCGATGAATAGCCCATGTCTGCCATCGGCCACCACACGATGTGACTAGCCCTAGACCTGAATGTGTTGAGCAGGAAGGTATGATCAAGATCCCACTAAATGGGTCACAATCTGCCCTTTGGAGGGAATATTGACATGGAGGTAGTGACATTTTACCTTGACTTCACTCTAATGTGGTTCTAGTATCATAGAGCTAGAAAGACTTATTTAATCCTCTTATTTTACAGAAAAAGAAACTTAAAATAGAGACCATCCATACCATCCCTCTCAGTTTACAGATAAGATCTCAGAGAGCTTCAGTTGTTTGCCCGAGGTCATAAGTGATCAACCTGGGATTTGGACCCGGATCCAGCACTTCTATCACTACTCTGTGATTCACAAAAGTAGCTAATCTCACTTTAATTTGGAGAACTTTGCTCAGATTTGGAGTCAGAGCACCCGGATCTCAGTGCCATACTGATCGTGGCATCAGTGCCAGTCACCCAGCTGGCATTTTTAGCCACCTGCTTTGTGCCAGGCACTGTGCTAAGTGCTGGAGATACAGAGAAAGGCAAAGGACAGGCCCTGCCCTCATGCAGCTTCCAGTCTAACAGAGGGGAAACATACAAAAAACTAAGTACAAATAAGATAGAGACAGGATAAATAGGAGAGGATGGATGGAGGGAAGGTTCTGGCACTGAGGCTGCAGGAGGCGAGAAGAAGAGGAGAAAGGGCCTGGCATGGGGACCACCAATGAAAATGTTTGCCGTGTCCTGAGTGAGGGGCAGCCACCCACAGACTGTGAGTTTGAGTCCCAGGTCCTCCCCTTAGGACCTGTGTGATCGGTCTCTCCAGCCCTCAGCTGCCTCATCTGTAAAAATGAGGCTGGCCCAGATGGCCCGGAAAGTCCTTGACGGCTCTCGATTTCTGATTCCTTGAGCTCACCTTGTGTGTCCTTGGACAAGACTTCCTCCATCTGGGCCTCAGTTTCTCCCCACAGTTCAATGAAGGATGACAGTTAAAGTCCCCACCAACTCTGGGGCTCGTGAAATGCTGCCTCTTGCAAGTACTTTGTGTAGCCTGTCAATAGCGAGTCCCTCCCCCAGATGGAGAGCTGACTTTGCTGGCTCTAGGGGATGGGCTGAACCCAGTACCCCCACTCAGCAGAATGAACCAGATGGGACCCATTAAATCATCAAGGCGACAGGCGCCATTCTGTACAGCTCAGGTTGGGAATGATGATGAATGAAAGTGTTCTGCATCCAGATGTCACTGAAGAAAGGATGAATGCCCACTTTCCATCAGAGTCACCATTCACAGGAAAATCAGATTTTTCCATGACTAATGATTCCCAGCAACCACATAGCTGCAAGAATGATGCATAGATTGCCTCTTTGCAAAAAAAAAAAAAGTCCCCCCAAACTTCCATGGGAAACTTTTTATCCAGAGCTCTTCTCTCTTGATTTTCAATGACTTGAGCAGGGGAAACTTTCATCTGCTAGTATAGAGAGTGAAGGAACACTCCTTGAGCATTTGGGGAAGGGAGATGGTCTAGAATAATGGGCTTAGAATCGGGCAGATTTGGGTCGAATCTCATCTCCGACACTTGGTAGCTAACTAAGTCACCTGCCTCCGTTTCCTTCTCTGTAAAATGAAAAGGGTTAGACTTGATGATCAACCTCTAAGGCCCCATGTATGAAAGGCCCAATGGATGGGATTCTGGCCCCAGATTTGGGAGAGACTCAACACCCTTGTTGCTAATTGTGTGTCACTGGATAAGCCACTTGTGTGTCCCTCAGGACAACTCTCAGACTTAATCTGCTACGTCAGAGTTGGGCTGTTCCTCCATCATTGTGCATTTTCTGCCTTTAGAAAGGTTCTTTTTTTCTTCTTTATCTGGCCTGGTTAATAAACTAAAAAGATGGTTTGGAGGATTTACAAGAAGAGTTGGACAAGAGGCTGGCACAAGTTGGGCCAGCAAGAAAGGGATGCCATTTGTTTCATCACCATTCATGCCCAAGGACCCTTGAAATGAGCAGTGACAGTCTTGGGAGCAATAACAAAAGGGATGGATTTGCCAATTACTAGCCATGTAGTAATGACTCTGGGCCTTGGCTTTTCCCTCTGTAAAAAATATAATCCTGAAGGTCCTTTCCAGATCTCACTCTTATTACCCTAAATCATTTCATCCACTTGTTAATCACCTCTGAGAGTCTGACCTTGAAGGTCCTTTCCAGATCTAACTCTATTACCCTAAGGCATCTCAGCCACCTGCTAGACAATGCTGTTTGCCTCAGTTTCCTCCTCTGTAAAGTAAGAGAGATTAGACTGGATGGTCTCTAAGGGCTTTCCTAGCTCTAAATCCTAAAATCCTAATAATAAAGGAGCAGCTGGGTGGCTCAATGGATAGAGCATTGAGTCTAGAATCAGGAAGACCCAAGTTAACAGCCAGACTCAGAGGTTCCCTTGTGTGTTTCCTCTGTTTCCTCCACTGTAAAACAGATGTAATAAGAGCACCTACCTCTCTGTGTTGTTGTGAAGATCAAAAGAGGTAATATTTGTAAAGCACTTAGCACAGTGCTTGTTATAAAGCAGGCACTATATAAATGCTAACTATTATTATGATTATTATTAACATTAGTGTTAGTAGCAATATATTACTAATAATAGTATTATTACTAATAATAACTACTATGAAGAATAGCCAACATTTCTGGGTTGTTCAAGAGTTTGCAAATTGCTTGATGTCAGTGATCTTCCTCTCTCCCCTCCCCCAACACAGCCTGGTGAGATAAGTCCTTTAGTTTTATTGTACCCATTTTACAGATGAAGGAAGCGAGGCTCACAGAAATACAGTGACTTTGCGGTCACCTTGCTAGGCAAGATCAGAGGGAAATTTCAAAACCACATCTCCATCAACTCTAGCTCTGGCGCTTTCTCTGTCACCCCAGCTGCTCTTATTATTGAGACAAGCCACAACCCAAACGTTGCAGCGAGATTTATTCCCCTTCCGTTCCGCTGACTCTCTTAGTAGTCAGCCCTATTATCCTGAGTTAATGGATGACTTAAAACCATTGATAAATGCAGGCAGGAAATACTAAAATTTCCAACTGTGTGTGGTTCCTGAGTCTCCAATCTGCTGCAAATCCACAGGCTGGACCTGGGCTTTCCTACCCACCGTCCAGAGATGGCCCAGACCCTGAATGGCTCTAGAGGGTGCTTGGACAGGCTGGCTCACTCTTCAGCACGACCCAATAACAAGTTCATTTTCAAAGGTCACTGAAGGAAGCCAGGAAGGGCAGGCTGAAGAAAGAGAAGAGAGGAGCTGGAGGGGAGAAGAAGGAAGGGAGAAGGAAGAGAGGGAGACAGAATGGTACCTTGGATAGAGCCCTCCATTTGGCACCATGGTTTCCGGGTTCTGATCCTGCTTCTGATCATAGAAACTTGGGCAAATCAACTGCCTCAGTTTCCTCATCTGTAAATTGAAGGATTTTGACTAGATGGCATCTGAGAACACTCCCAACACCCAATCCCTGACCTTGTGGAGGAGAGGAATCCCAGAGAGGACCTGAGTTTGAATTCCATTCTTCCCACTATACCTGTGTGACCTTCCCTCTCCTGGGCCTCAGCATCCCCTTCTGTCAAATCACAGAAAATTGCACTTTATCCTATAAAGATCAGGTTTCAGAAGGCCCAAAGCCATACTTGTTTAGTTTTACACAGATCCGTCAAAAGGATTGGGAGGAGAGTAGGATTCCCTTAGAGCACAACTGGCCATATTCATGGTAACAGGAACTAAACTGGGGGACCAGAGATTAATTTGGAAGCTACAAATAGAGGAAACTATGGTCCTTAACAGTTTGTGTATGACGTAGACCCCTGTGACATTCTGGGAAAATCTAGAAACTTCTGCTCAGAATCATGATTTTCAGTAATTGAAGGTCATGTTAAATTTAAGTAAGAAACTTGGAAAAATAAAGATGTAATTTTTCTTCACATCCTAGTTCATGGACTGCCAGGATCTATTGCCTCAGTAGAAAGAATGCTAGACATTACAGTCAGGAAAGAAACTCCCCCTTATTTAAATCCTGCCTCAGGAACTTATGAGCCACATGATCCTGGGCCTGGCCCTTCATACCTCTGTGCCTCAGTTTTCTCATATGTAAAATAAGAAGGACTCGATGGCCCCTAAGAAACCTTCCATCAAAATCTGTGATTCTGTAGCTCATTTCCTCCTCCACAGTAGGCATGAATGGCTAGATTAGCAGACTATTCCAGTTCTTTTTTTCCCCTCATTTAATAGTATTTTTTCCAGTTATACATATAGTTTTCTACATTCACTTTCATTCCAGATCTAAAAAAGAAATAAGAAGTATGTTTTGAAGCTAATGCATCTACTTGGACTGCTAAGAAGTAGTCCTTCTGGGACTTCTGGGAGTTCCTTTAAAATGTCTTCTATTGCTTGCCATCTAGGGGAGGGAATGGGGGGAAGGAGGGGAAAATCTGAAACACAAGGCTGTGCAAGGGTCAAGGTTGAAAAATTATCCCTCCATATGTTTTGAAAATAAAAAGCTTTTAAAAAAAATAATCAAAAGTCTTCTGTCCAAGATTGCATAATCAGACAATCAGAGGGGCTGATAGTCTGATATTGCATGTATAATAATGGTAACTTCCACCAGCTTAGGCAATGCCCTCCTTCCAGTATTTCCTGGGTACCCAGGGACAGGGTTCCATTGCCTCCTCAGGCTGACCAGGGAGATCTGGATGAGAGCAGAGTCTCACACTTGTGTAGCTGACTTTGGGTGGCAGTGTTATCTTCCCAACAACCCTGTGAAGTGACAAGAGGAGGGAGGAATCATCTCCGTTTGGCAAATGGAGAAATCAAGGCTGAGAAAGAAGTTGACACTTTGCCCCAGACCCACAGCTACCAAGTGTTGGAGGTTTGAACCGATGTTTGGAAGTAACTTAGAGGCCACAGGTCCAACCCCCTCGTCTGATGGATGAGAAGATGATGGAGATCAGTTGGCTTACCTGAGTCACGTAGATCACAAGAGGCAAGAGGTGAAATTTGAACCCAAATCTTGTAGGCTGCCAGTTCAGCACTCTCCCCTTGGACAGCACCTCCATTTATTCCTTCCTCACTCTCAGAAGTGTAGAGATGAAGTTCCCAAGCAAATACCCCATTTTCTCTTTGGGGTAGTCCCTCTGCTGTGTGCCATCAAAGCAGACAGAACTCAGGCACTTACTTCAGGACAATAAGGGATTAGAGGTCCTCGTGTAATAATATCAACTGATTTTTTTTTTAAGTACAAAGAGTCAGCATGGTAGGATGGGCAAAGAGCTGGTTCTGGAATCCAGAAGATCTGGATTCTGATGCTTACTATCAAACAAGTATTAAGTACCTACCATATATCTAAGGGCACTGTTCTAGGCACAGGGGATGCAAATGCAAAAGTGAAGCAATCTGCTCCCCATAATGTGCATTATGATGGGGGGGGGGAACCAGCCAGCCCAGCTTCCCTAAACCTTGTAAGATGAGAATGATAATAATAGCTCATAAGGATTCTATGAAACTCAAGTGAGATCATCCTTTGTAAAGCATTTTGCACAACAGAGAGAGCTGCTATAAATATTTTAGAACATATAGGTTGGCAGGAGAAATATCAACAATCTCATATGTGCAGATGATAATACGCTGGATGCAGAAAATGAAGAAGAATCACGAAGCCTCTTGATGAGGGTGAAAGAGGAAAGGGTCAAAGCTGGCTGGAAATTTCACATCAAAAAAAAAAACTAAAATCTTGGCAACTTCTGAGAAACAGAGAGGAAATGGAAGCAGCATCAGATTATATACTCTTGGACGGACAGCAACTGCAGCCTTGATATTAAAACACTTGCTCCCAGAAGGAGAGCGACGGCAAATCTGAGCAGCATACTAAGAAGCAAAGACAGCCCCTTGCTGATGAAGTTCCATATAGTCCATATGGGTTTTCCAGTAGCAATGTACGGCTGTGAGAGTTGGACCCAATGGAAAAGTGAACGAGCAGAATCTATGCTTTCAAATTGTGGTGCTGGAGAAGACTTTTGAGAGTCCCTTGGACAGCAGAGAGGTCACATCAATTAATTGTTAAATTAATTCAGGTCATTCGCCGGAAGGTCAAAAATTGAAGCTGAAACTTAAACCCTTTGGCCACATAAGGAGAAGACAGACTCATCGGAAAAGCCCCTGATGCTGGGAAAAAATTGAAGGCAGAAGGAAGAAGAGATGGCAGAGATGGATGGATAGTATCATGGAAGCAAAGAGCATGAGCTTGGACAGACTATGAGCGATGGTAGAAGATAGAAGGATCTGGCTTGCTGTGGTCTGTGAAGTCATGGAGAGTTGGACATGACTGAACAACCAAAAAAGCAATATCTAAATTTCAGTAATCAACATTTTCATTATAATTAAAAATAAAAACTGGGTTCTAGTCTCAGCTCTGTAGGGCCCTAGATTCCTCATCTCTAAAATGGGGGTGGAAATGCCTGTCCTTTCTCCCTCCTGAGAGAAACAAATGAGATCAAGATGAGCATATCAAAGGACCCAACGTTGTACATTTCTGTATTCTCCAAGGATTCCCTCACATGTGCTGGTGTCCAATAAATGGACCAAATGACCCAAATCTTCTGAGGGCAGCCAGAGAGAGAAAGACAGAGACAGAGAGACAGATACAGAGACAGAGACAGAGAGAGACAGACAAACACAGAGACAGAGAGACAGAGAAACACAGACAGAGGGAGAGGAGAAAAGCCCAAAGAGCAGCCAGAAGATCAGACCCTAGTGTGGCGGGGGCAGCTACTTCCGTCCCAGCAAAGGTACAGCACTTCTCATGCAAACTCTGGCTTCTTTTCCCACGAGTTCTGCATGTCCTTTTCTCCTGGACTTGGAGCGATTGGGTTGGCTTTGCTCCTAGAAGTCTGGGCAGAGGGACAGCATGGAGTGGGACTAAAAGCCTCCCCCAAGGTTGGAGCAAGGGGAAGAAAGGGGTGGCCCGGAGAGGGTCCGGCAGCTGCAGAAGCCACAGCCATGGATAACTGGGCTGTAGCTGAGGGCTCCCGGCTCTGTCCCCTTGAGCCCCCATTTGGCTCCTTCAGCCAGTGAGTGAGTTTGTGTTTTTGCCAATGGGTGCTTCTAGGCAATAAGAGGCCAGTGGCTGGTACCCTTCACCACCCCCTCCAGGGCAGACTTCTATACTACTGAACAACTAAAAGGGAGCCCTGTTCCTCTGAGGAGATTTGGCCCTCCCGGCGCCTTGTCAACAAAATAAGCGGGCCTGATGGAGCAGGGGATGGAGAGAATAAACTTTGTTCTTGGATGTTCTTTGAGAAATTAGGCTTCTTTGTTCACTTCCCCTCAGAGCCACAACTAAACACTTGGGCTTCTGGGGCAGATTTGTAGGGCAGGGATATATAAGGGCACCAACCTGGCATGGTTGGGTGCCAGGAAAGGCCATCCCAGGAGAGATGGCATTGGCTCCTTGAGGCTCTGGAGAGGAGGAAGAAGGGAGTGAGAATGGGGGGAGACCTGGGCCAGGGAGAGGAGTGCCAGGTTTGGGAGTGATGCAACATTGGATGCAGCTGGAAGAGGCCCACAAGGCAGGGATGAGAAGCCCCAAGGAAGAAAAGTTAGGAGATCTTAGGCCAGAAGAACCTTCAGAGGCAGTGGGTCCAACCTCCCTCAGCTGACAGATAAGGAAATTGAGGTCCAGAAAGGGGCAGTGAGTCGGTCATTATTTGGTAGCAAACCACAAAACGCAGCACCTCTGTAGAGCCCCAAGCCTGGGATGCTCTGCCTCCTGACCTCCCCGGCTTTGAGCCTCCGATCTCACCTTCCTCAGGAGGCCTTTCCTAGCCTCCCTCACCTTTAGTGCCTTCTCTCTGAGGTTCCCTCTATACTGTCTATCTCTAATATGTACATGGGTATCTGCATATTGTCCCAAACTCCATGAACCTTAATAAATACTTGTTGATTCACTGTCAGAGGAGGAAGAGTGTCCTCTAGATACTGAGACCCCAGGGCAAAGCCCCAGTGACTCTGCCCTAGTTCTGACTCTATCACTTATATTGCTCCATGTAAGACAGTGATTTTGAGTGAAGATATTCATGAATTGGATTGTTCTCAAAAGGCCAATATATAAATTGTAAGGTGGGTGATGGAAGGAGAGGTGGACTGAGAAATTCTCACGCCTTATAAATTCTTCTCAAGCTCACAGAAATTATAGCGGCTTTGGAAAAGTTAGAGATTAAATATCAGAATATCACATTCTATTTAATTTGAGACTAACTCATCAATATCATTATCATTATCCCCCATCACAAATAAATAAAATAATTTATTATACTTTTAGAGAGGGAGAAAAAATAAATGTTTGTCAATTGAAAAATTTTTTAAATAATATTTAAAATAAAGTTACTTAGCTGTTTACTAAGAGACAACTTTTCTAGAAAGAATAGCAGACTAAAGCTGAAGGATCTCAGATGAAGGCCCAGTTTAACCACTTTCTTAGTTGTGTAATGTTGGTCAATAAACATTTTTTTATAATTTCTTTTTTTATTAAAGCTTTTTATTTTCAAAACATGGAAACACTTCTTAAGCACCTACTTTGTGTCACTTAATAAGGGCTAGAGACACAAATAGGAAAAAAGAAAACAGTTCCTGCCTCAAATGATTGAGAAAGCCATTTAAGCTCTGAGGGGCAACTTCATCTGTGAAAGGAAATAGGGCTGATGATACTGGCATTAACTTATGTCAGAGAGTTGCCATGAGGGTATACTAATAATAATAATAATAATAATAATAATATAAACCATTATGTGGAAAGAGGAAGAAATAGAACTCTTCCCAGCATTGTCAGTTACTGGAGTTGACCCAAAGATGCTTTCATTGTGTCTACAGAACATGAGCAAGTCTCCATTGTGATTGAGCCAATTTAGTTAAATCTGACTCTTCACGATTCCTTTGGGGGTTTTCTTGGCCAAGATACCAGAGTGGTTTACCATTTCCTTCTCCGGTTCATTTTACATATGAGGAAACTGAGGCAAACAGGATGAAGAGTCTTGCCCAGGGTCACCCTGCTAGTAAGAATCTGAGGCTGGATTTGAATTCAGGTCCTCCTGACTCTAGGCCCAGCATACTATCCACTGTACCACCTATCTGCCCATTTCTTTCATCCAATTACAAACATCAGTCACCTTGTCCACCTGTGAAAGAAGCCACTAAGAAGAACATAATTGTGACTCAGCCCGAGATTGTTTCTAATAGTGCTCCAAAGAGGAGAAAAAGGAAATGATAATAATAACCAGGACTTCTGTCTTGATCTAAAGTTTGCTAAGCATTTAAACACATCTCATTTGATAATAACAGCAACCCTGTGAGTAAGGGACTATATTATTATTCCCATTTTATAGATAGAGACACCGAGATGAAGTGCTTGGTCCAGGTCCCATTAGCCTGAGGATTCCGGCTTGAGAACCAGTATTCTTTACACTGTACCAAGCCGAAGGCTACCTGCCTGACATTATGAATGATGGGATGGATGGATTTCCCCCGTCCTGTAGTCTTGATGTTTTTATTTTCACATGTGTAGCCCATCTGATCCTAGCTATGTAAGTGCTGTGTATCTCTCCCACGTCCCCGTGTTCTTCCTGATGTAAATAAGTTGTCTTCTTATTTCTTTTTAAAGAGCTTTCTAACTAAGATGAGCTCAAGAAATGTGAGCTGTTCTCATTATTGCTTTGGGAAGGTCACCTTAGTAATGACTTCTGTTGGTCCCACTTATCGAGCACTTTAAAGTTCACAGTGATTCAAGCTAGATGTGTCTCATTTCCTGGAAAACTTGGGCCATCTGCAAATTCTTTGCATGTCCTTGCTGTGGTCCGTGGGACCAGGCCCGGGGCAGCCTCCCTTTTATCATCCCTGGTGTATATGGAAATGTTGTGTTCACAAGTAGGATGGGAATAGAGGCTGAGTCTCTACTTGGCATAAGACCACCAGGGAGGAAACTCCCTCTTCCTACACAGTCTGGCACCTTCTCTGAGAAACTGCCCAGAGTCCCACAGCCTGTAGGTGTGGAAGGCAAGCTTGCCCCCAGCTCTTCCTGGCCTGGAACATGGCTTTATGTATCTGTATCCACTATCTCATTCATTTTTTTAAGTATAAAAAAAATTCCAACTAGCCCAAGTGTCCTAAAATGTGATCTATTATTTTCTAAATTAATCATATTTGCATCCTTCTAATAGGATGCGGAGTGTCTGTTTTATTTCAGAAAATAACACTGGTAAGTCAAATCTGGCCACCAGGACTGACGTTATTGAGCGAGGGCATTGTTGGTGTAATAGGAAGAACATAGAATTAGGAGCCAGCTCTATCCCTCTATCTGAGGAGCCTTGGGAAAAAAAATGAGTCGCCTCTGAGCCTCAGTTTACCTTGTCTGTAAAATGCAAGTTAGCCTATTTGCCCCTGGCCTGCCTCACAGAGTCATCATGTTGCTCTAGCTCAGGGTTCTTGATATGGGGTCCATGAACTTGGATGATATTAGATTGATAATATTAGTTATATTAGATATATTGGATGATGTTAGATGACATTAGATTGTAAGCTCCTTGAGTGCAGTGTTGAGAACAGTTTCTGGCACCTAGTAGGTCCTTAATAAATGTTTATTGATTAATTGGATGGGGGAGGGGAGGTAGAGGTGGGAATCATCTTTGTTTTGTTTCCTTTGAAACCCTGGGTATTGTATTTGCTACTGTTGTCAAAACAGTTCATGAGACAGAACAGTTTAAGAGACGCCCTGTTATGGCCAAAGGGCGTTGGCAGTCTTCAAACCCTAAATTAATAATAACCAACATTCTTCAGGAGGAAACAGACTCATTAGTGCCTTGTTCCTGGTCATCCCTAACTCCTGACAGCTCTCTGAAGGAGGATTCGAATCGGGGGCCCAGCCCTCTCTACCCACTGCCCCTCCTTGCCCTAATGAATGCATGTGGCTGATTATTGCTGTCACTTCTTCCTGTGTAAGATCAGAGAGCTAGAACTGGAAGGAACTTGGTAGAGACCAGTGCCCTCCTTTAAGGGACATTTATGTGGCTTACCCACAGTCACATCAGTAGCAGACATCATTGATTGAGCTCAGTGATGTCCTTGAAGTAATAATAATAATATCTAGAATTTAGATGACACTTTAAGGTTTAAAAACCAGTTTCTCAGGGGCAGCTGGGTGGCAGAGTGGACAGAGCACCAGCTCTGGCGTCAGGAGGATCTGTATTCAAATCTTGCCTCAGATATTTGGTTCTCACCAGTTGGCAAGTCCCTTAACCCCAATTGCCTTGCAACAACAGAACAAAAAAAAATTCCACTAAAAACCACTTTCTCACAGCAGACCTGGACAGCAGTGGGTCCTATTATTATAGTCCTTTTGCAGGTGAAGAAGCTGCTGCAAGGGGTTAAGTGACTTGCTAATATCACACAGATAATGTCTGAGGTGAGATTTGAATCCAGAGCTTCTAGATTCCAGGTGCTGGGACCGATCCACTGCACCCCCTCCTTGCTTTCAAAGGAGCCCATCTATTCCCAGGTCCTGAAGCTTCTTGACTTCTAAAGTTGCTTTTGTATCATTTTCCAATTTTTTCCAAATCTCCAAGACCCCTTTGGACTTTTCTTGGCAAAGATGCTAGAATGGTTTACGATTCCCTTCTCCGGACTTAAATTGCTATTCTCCATCCGCAGACCCCATTTAGGGTCCCCATGTGGTCAATAGCAATCTCCCTATTAGGAGGAACAGAAGTTTCACAGGTAGTGAGTTCCTCTTCTCTGGAAATAATCAAGCAGAGACTGGCTGCCCATTTGTGAAAAATGTCACAGGGAAGATTTTTGCTTTCGGGAAGCCTCGATAGCTTCCAGGGCCTGTAGTTTCAGAGACTTCCAAGATCCGAGACCCCGTGATTCTGCTCATCTCAAATGACCATAGCGCAGACAGTGAGGGAGCCATCTCAACAAGTCCCATTTTCAGGGATTGAATAGCATCCCCTTTCCACGCAGACACCAAAAAATGAGCAGCATCAAATTGCATCAAATCCTATTAACTGTATCTCTGTTGCCTCCTGGGTCTAGAATATGGCCCAATTTGCAGTTCCCCCTTAAAACTGAGTAATTGAATCATTTCTATTAGCCCTGATTCAGTCTTCTCGGATGATCATTTCTGGAGACAATGGTAAGTCGCTGACTTATTGCTGAGTTACGGTTATTTTCCTCTCCCCCTTTATATGTATATATGTGTGTGTGTGAGTGTGAATGTGTGTATTTGTTTATGTGTGTGTGTGTGTGTAATTCAGACCTATAATTTCCCCTGTGTAGGGAACTTCCAGTAATAAAACTCTTTCGTGCTGCTCGACGCCTTCCCAGCATTTTAAAGTCTTAAGAGTGCTCACTCAGAAATTGTGATTTGCTCAGGGCCAATAGGAGTCAGAAGCAAGATTAGAACTCAGGTCATCTTGATTTCAATTAAGCTCTCTGCTTATGCAGAGAACTTAATACCTCTCCTAGTCACTGACAGTGTCAAATAAAGTGATTTTCAAAATAATTGTCCTGCTGGATAATTATTGCTATCAATCTTGACCCAGGAGAACAGAAAGAAATGTACTTCTCATTTTTCACTGGGTTAAAAGGTGGGGAAGGGGCATATCTGGAAATAACTCTGATATAAAAACAAAAAGCATTAATAAAGCAAACTAAAACCAGTTCTGAGTCATTTTCAGGGAAGGAGCATAAATAAGTTCACCTTCTTGGTCTTTAATGAACTTTAAAGATTTGAAGGCTGATACAATAGTCCTGGAGGGCTTGTTTTTTTAAATTTTATTTAAAACTTAAGAGAAAATAAGAAAAAGCAAAATAGAAAAAGATGAAAAAAAGGAAAAACAAACAAACAAAACATTGTCATGTGCCTAGCGAAATATTAGGAAGGATTCAAAATATGTAACAATAAATTTCCATTTCAAGAAAACATATCTAATAATATAAGACATTATATTCATAGAATCCATCTTTTCTTTGCTCTCTTGTAGGTTATTCTTGGGTTCACTGCTGTGTACGTTTTACTTTATTCTTTGTTTCCCCTTTCATCCCCTTCACCACCCCCAAATAAGCTATAGTTAACCATGGATATATTTGTATATATATATATATATGTGTGTGTGTGTGTGTGTGTGTGTGTGTGTGTGTGTGTGTTTGTGTGTGTGTGTATATGTACATAGATATATGTGTAAGTGCTTATATATATACATATAGATATAGATATAGACACACACACATATTTATATATATACATACATACACCTATACCTGAAGGCCTTATAATGCCTCAAATCCCTACCAGCTGCTCTCCATTTCCAACAATGATATCCAAGGGGAAATAAGCAACATGAAAGATTTAGCCCAACTACATGAGAAAACCTTCCTGAGGTTGGTCACGATGGATTACCTAGAGAAGTCAAATGATTTCATCTTTCCGAGATTCTTTTGGGGGGCAGGAGGGAGGATTTTGTCTAAAGGCAGGGGAATGGATTCAGTGAGAGCCACTTAAAAAGCAAGGATTCTGGTATCTGTGTTGGACCATCCTGGCCTCCAGCCCCTCATCTGGCCCAAATTTCTCTCCTGTGGTTATGATCTCATCAGAATTCAAACCTCAAACAGTTGTTGATTGTGTTTACAAGCTCAGAGGCAGAGATGTTTTTCAAATGGCATTCAGGTCTCTGGTCCCTTCTTGGGTGTGTTCCTGGGTTTGTGGGATGCTTCCCTTTTTGGAGAGAGGGGCAGGAGAGAGATGGATGGGAAGCTTCACGATTATTAAGTCAGAGAGCTTCTGCAACTACCCTGGGCCACTCCTTCCTTCTGTTATTCTTTCCTGCCTTGATTTCCATGATCCCAGACTTTCTCAGACTTTGGATCATTCATTTTGTGTCACCTTCATGGACTTTGTTCAAGGCTTTCCTTTTGGTCCTCATCATCACTCTGCAGTTCCATAGTTTTAATTTTAAGGAAACTGTAACTTTTCTATACACCTTTACTCAGTAGCTTTTATGTCTACTAGAATAAAAGCTTCTTGAGGATAAGGAGTATGTCTTACTTATCTGTGCATTGCTCTCCCTGTGTGAACATTGTAGAAACCCAATGAATTTATTTCAAAGGGAGAAAGGAAATACATATTTATGAATGTTTAGGCCATGTTCTAGACACAGTGCTTTACAAATATATCTTCAGGTCACATTTTCTTTCTAAGAATTTTTTAAGCACAGCTTTATTATTCAATGCTCATCTTTTTCCTCTATGGGTAAGCTCAGATGTGCATCCTGGGCTATATCCTGAGCTCCATTGCTCTTTAGAATACATTATTCCATTCCGTTATTTGAATTTTGTTGTTGTTTGGTCATTTTTCAGTCATGTCCAACTCTTTATGACCTCTTTGAGGGTTTTCTTGGCAGAGACATTGGGAGGGGAATTGCCATTTCCTTCTCCAGCTCATTTTACAGATGAGTAAATTGAAGCAAACACGGTTAAGTGATTTGCTCAGCATCACACAGCTATCAACTGTCAGAGGTCATATCTGACTCCAGGCCTGATGCTCTGTCCACTGTCGTACCAAACTGCCATCATTTTAATTTCCTTTCCATTATATTTTAATATATACCTCCTTATCACTTGCAGGACTTGTTTCTAAATTGAATTGTTAAATTGAACAATTACGTGCTTTGGGGGTTTGCAGCATTGGGTTTTTTTTATGGAGGTGATTCATGTATTCTTTCAATTGTTATTTCATTTTCTGTGTTCAGAAATCCTGTATTATTTATTGTATTACTGCACATTCTCCCTCGTGCATACACCTTGTTCTGTCATGTTGTACCGCTCCAGTTCCTCTGTTGCTCAGTTCTATGACCCAGCACAACAGTTCAGAGAACTGCCATGCTGGGGATAGGGGGTGATTTCTATAGTTTGGGACCTAGGGAAGCAGGGCGTAGGAAGATCTGAATTGTCTTCATGATACCAGTTGTTTGTTAAAGCCCAAACAGATTTCTGAAACATGGAGCTGGAATTTCTACATCTTTGAAGAGAGAGAAAGGAAGAGTCTTTGGATCAGCTACTACAGGGATGGGGGAAGAGAAAAGGATGCTGAATGAACTCAGTGTAAATGTCACTTCATTCAAAAAATATTCTCTTGGGATCCTACTGTCCTAGATCATGGTGACCACTGAAATTGCTTTATCTTTGACATATGATTTTTGTTTTGAAGAGGTTTGAGATATTAGGAGCATCAGAGAAAATGCCTAGTCCTCCTTTTTGTTGATCATATGACTCAAAAGTTTACAAGTATACTCTTGTTTGATCATAACAACTCTGGGAGATAAGTGCTATGATTATCCCCATTTTACAATTAAGGAGACCTAAGACAGTGTAAATAATTTCTCCAGGATCACATAGGTAGGAGGGTATAAAAGCTGGATTTGAATTCTGGTCTTCAGGTGCTCTTTTTACTGCACCATCAATATAAAAAGCCTTACCTGGCAGAGATGAATGGATGCATGAAAGGAGGGATAGAAGGATGGATGGATGAATGAATTCATGGATGGATGGATAGTTAGATGATAGAAAAGTGGATAGATGGATGAAGAGAAGAATAGATGGAGGGAAAGAAAGAGGGATGGATGAATGAATACATAGACATAAAGAAGGATGGATAGATGGATGGATAGATAGAAGAATAAGTGTATGAATGGAAGAATATATGGCTAAGTGAATCAATTCACTCATTAGCTTGCTTTGTCATAAATATTTATGTAGTAGCTCCCTATGATCTCTGGGATCAAATGTAAACCTCTCTGGTATTTGAAGCCCTTCACATTCTGACTCCAACCTGCTTTTCTACCTTCTTATACACTCTTTTTTTCTGACCAAATTGACCTTCTTATGCTTCCTTCTACACAACACTCCATCCCTCCCTGCCATATTTTAATTTCTTTTTTATTATATTTGAGTATATATCTCCTCAACTGGTTTCTAAGTTGAATTATTAAACTTAACAACTACAACAAACGGAGGGGATCAGGCTATCCACCATGCCTGGAATATCATACTCCCCTTCATTTCTTTGAGTCTCTGGTTTCTGACAGTGCTTAAGTAGCTTGTGTCAGGTCCTCCATGCAGCCTTTATTGGCCCTTCCTGGCTGCTGGTACCGCCCCCTCCCAAAATCACTTTGTGGTTGTATTTCACCCCATAGAATGTAAGCCCACTGAAGGCAGGAACTGCTTCATGTTTTGTCTTGGTATCCCCAGTATCCAGCACAGTAATCAGCACATCTATTTGTTATTTAGGACTGGACCACTGAATTCTGTGTCATAGGGAACTCCTCAATGAGCAAACTCCCTCTAATATCAATCAGTAAACATTTATTAAGTGCCTGCTGTGTGCCTGGCCCTATACTCAGTGCAGGGAACACAGATGCAAAAATAGAAAGAGTTCTTGCTCTCCAGACTTTGATGGGGACAGACAATACACAAAAGGAGACAGGAAAGAGAAATGAGGATGAGAGGAAATGAGAGAAGGTATGTCTGAGAAATCCCAAAGCTTTCCCAATTATGAGTTTCCTGGAACTTGGTTGGAGAGGGGGTGGGACGGGAACAATCTGTGATTGATGGGCTTAGAATAGGGCTTCTTAACCTTTTTTTGTATCGCAGACCCCTTTGGCGTCCAACAAGGTCTGTATACACTTTCTCAGAAAAAAAGTCTTTAAAAATAAAATATATAGGATTACAAAGGTAGACGATTAGATACAATTAGAAAAAAAATTAAAACAAGATTGAGGACCCCAGGTTAAGAGCCCCATCTTAGAAAGCTGCCTAGCCCAAAGCTTCTTAAATTGTGGGTCACAATCCCATCTGGAGTCACATAACTTGATGTGGAAATTGCAAAATTATGGTTTATTATCAGTTAACGATTGGTATACCTACTTTATATTTCTAGGACCTCTTAAAATTTCTCAGGCAAGAAGGGGATGTGAATGGAAAAAGGTTGAGTCCTGGGCTCAGAGCCCAGTGTCTGTCCACTCACCTTGTATGTAATCAGTCGGAAAGGTGACAAGGCAGACAGACACTGAGTCAGCCTCCGATCTTGCTGCAGGAACCCCTGGGCCTCAGTTTCCCTTCTTTTGACCCACTGCGACCACTCAGAATTCACCCCTTCTTCTAAGAGACTTCCAGCCTGACCGGCTGTTGATGTTCATTCTCTTTCAAACAGGGTCTATTTTTATCAAAAACCTGCAGAACAAGCTTTTTTCCTACAAAAAGGCGCCTGTGGGGTTCTGCACGTCCCAGCATGCCCAGATGTCAAGTTAGTCGGCTGCGGCAGCGGCCTGGGTCACTCCAAGACAATCTTTGTTTTTCCTCTTTCCGGGTCAGAAGCATGTGAAGGGAGACGGGTCAAGGTGATGGTTCTGTGCAGTCTTGGGCCTCCTCAGCCTGGGAGAGAGTGAAAGGAAGGAAGCATCCGATCTTGATAAGGCTGAGGGAATGATTTCCCTCAGGCTCCCCCGGGGTCTCCCTGCCATCATCCTCCCATGGAGTTAATGGACTAGACATCTGGTTTTAATGTTATGAAAGGGACAGCGCCGGTCACATCCCTCCATGGCCTTCCTCTGCTGATTTAACTTGAGAAACCATTCTGGAAATATAAAATCCAAGGAGTCTTCCCAAAGCAATCTTCATCTGTGGCTAAAGCCCAAAGTGAGCTAAATCGGGTGCTTTGAGATCCCAAACTGCAAAGGATGGGGCGTCATCAGACCCTTGTACAGCTGGAGCAGGGATAGATATCCATCTGATTTTTTTTGTGGGTGTGCTTTATTATTTTACTGGGGCCTTTTATTCTTTCAAAGTCACGTCCACTCCCTGGGAACCCACTCTTGTAATTAAAAGAAGGAAACAACTTGACCTTGAAGAAGAAAGGAGAAAATGTACTTTTGTCCTTTGTTTGCAGAGGTGGGGAACTGGGAATGTGGAACATTTAATATTCTGCTAGTCTTGGTTGATGTCAGTTAGTTATGCTGAGTTTATTTTCTTACCCTCTATTTTATTCTTTGTTACAAGGACTGAGTCACTGGGTTGAGGAGGGAGTTTGTGGGAGGGATATATTTTAAAATGAGGATGACGTTAAAAACAAAAGATAAAGCTAAAAACATTTATAAAAACAAAGAAAAACAGTTATGCAAAAGACATCACTAAAATGGCCATTCCTCACAGTGCATGCAGCATTCTGCACCTGTAGGCTCCCACTTTTTTATTGAAAGGAAGGGTGTATATTTTGTCATCTGAGACTAAGGTTCATTGTAAACTTTGGAGGAATCCTAATGTGTTGGAATATTGAAAATATTATTTTATGATTTCCAGAAGCAGAAATGAAGAGGATAGCTTGTAGTTTTCTGTCTCTGTTTTCTCTTTTTTTCACTTGGTTGACAAATGCTTTCGTGGAGATGTTCTTATCCAGGCAGATTGATCAGGAGGCCTTAGGGTTGGAATCCCACCTCCAACATTTGCTAGCTAGGTGACTTGTGAACTTATATAACTTATCAAAATCTTTAAAGAGTGAGATCAACATAAAAAAGAAAAAAGAGCCCACATGTGCAAAAATATTTGTAGCACACCTTTTTTGTAGTGTCAAGGAACTGAAACAGTTGGGCAACGGCTGAATAAGTTATAACGTGATTGTAATGAAATAGTAAGAAACACTCAGCAGGCTGATTTAGGAAAACTTGGAAAGAGTTACATGAACTGAAGCTGAGTGAAGTGAGTGGAACCAGGAGAACATTGTCCACGGCAACAACAAGACTATACGATGATCAGTTCTGATGGACGTGGCTCTCTTCAACAATAAGTTGATTCAGGGCAATCCCAATAGACTTGTGATGGAGAGAGCCATCTGCATTCAGAGAAAGAACTGTGGGAATTGAGTGTGGATCACATCATAGTATTTTCAATTTTGTTGTTTGCTTGTTATTTTTTTTCTCTTTTTTCTCCTTTTGATCTGATTTTTCTTGCACAGAATGATAAATGTGAAAATATGTTTCTAAGCATTGCATATGTTTAAGCTATATTAGATTATTTGCTGTCTAATGGAGGGCGGAGAGGAGGGAGGGAGAAAAATTTGGAAAAAAAAGTGAGATCAAGATGAAATAATAGTAGGGGACTACTGAGTGGAAGCAGGGTGGGATGACATTCAGATTGGAAGATTGCTTTGTCAGCCAGGGGAAAGATGAATTGGTGAAATCATAAAGAATAGAGGCAGGGAGATTAATTAGGAGACTATAGAATAGTTTAGGGGAGAGGCAATGAGAGCCTGAGCTAGGTTGGTGGATGTGTGGAGGGTGCAAGGGACGGGTGCCAAAAATGTTGCAGAGGTCAAAATAGTAAGATCTGGCACCTGATTGATATGTGAGATGGGGGAGTGAGGAATTGAGGACCACTTGGGGACTGAGAGGATGGGGGTCCCCTTGAGGGTAGTAAGGAGTTTGGTTGAGGGGTGGATTGGGGGGGATGTAATAAGATCAACAGTGCAGTTCACAACCCTTCTATATTTGCTCAACTTTTACTTCTGACTGTTTCCCACCTAAAATAAAAAAGGTTTGGGCTGGGGGAGAAGGCAGCCACAAGATATCTGTGAACCCCAAACTTCATTGATACAACTGTCACTGTGGATGTCAGGGTAGCAGTTAAAGGTCGTGATGTTTCTTCTTAGAAGAGCTCTGAGGCTGGGGGACCCCCCTCTCAAACCGGGAGGAGCAGGAGATGGTTGCAGGATCAGAGAATGAGATCACATACCCCTTGGGGTCTCTTGGGGTCAGACCTGGGGCCCCACTTGGGAGATCACTGCCCTAGCCTTTAGGGATGGCTCCAAGGGGTCTCCCACTTGTTGCTCCCTCCCAAGTTATAATCTAGCTCCAACTGGGGGCCACAAATTCTACAGGCCACTTCCTGCTCCTGGAGGCCTTTACCACATGTCCTCTCCACAGGAAATATTAAAATACCCATATTCACACTGTTTCCCCTCCCATGCATTTCCCCCCATGGCCTACACATTCTGAAGAGAAGACCCAGAAGGAGCACTCCCCTCCTGTGATGTCTGCTAACTCCTTGGAGGAGATCTGCTCGACCTTGGAGGAACAGACAAAATTAAATTTACAGAAGGAGCCAATTTTTGCCCCTGAGGGAGGGATCTCTTCTTCCACCAGGCTCCGGTCACAGCTCTCTCTCCTTATTTTCATTCCCAGCCATGCTGTGGGTACCCACCTGGAGGCCGGACTGATGGCCTGGCTTTCTCCCTGTGCTTAAAGTCCAAACCTGAAACTTGAAAGGAAATGCTAAATGTCAGAGAGCCACCTTTAAGATCCCACATGAAGCAGCCATCTGAGTCTCTCGCTTAGAGCACCTCTCCACCTGTCACTTAAAATGGTCTAAATGTTAAGGAGTTGAGGAATAAAAGGAAAAGTCTTAGGAGACTGATTCCAAACCACTTTAATAATCATAGCAGCCGTTAACATTTATGTAGCTTTATAAGTCTTATAAAGCATTTTTATAAATATGATCTAATTCTATCCTCCCAACAAACTCTGGACAGGATGGTGCTCTTATTATTCCCATTTTACAGATGACAAAACGGAGATAGACAAGAGTAAAGTGACTTGCCCAGAGTCACACAGCTAGTAAATGTCAAGAGACTGGATTTGAAAACCAGGGCTTCTGGACTCTGGGCCCAGAACTGTATCTTAGCATCTTAGCTGCCTTTGAAACTAGCTAATTGGGCTAAAAACAAAAATTACTGTAAAAATGTAGTTCGCTACACAGAGCCGACCTAGAAGTAGGGGATGGAGGCTGATCCAAGCTGGGCTTGGGAAAGAGGAAAGACACTGGCTTTGTATTGCTCCCCTGACCCCTTGATCTTCATGGGCCTCAGTTTCCTCGTCTCTAAAATGGGTCTTAGTAATAGCCATTATACTTGTCTCACAGAGTTTATAAGTGAGATCGTGGCAGAAAAGTGTCTGTGATTAATATTGCTAGTGATGATTAGGAAGGAAGGCAGAATCCATCAGGATTTCTGAGGGAGAATCTCAGAAATTATTGGAGGTTTCTGATGCACCTTATATAATTCTCTCCAGAAGCTTGTATCCTCACCACACTATAGAATACTTGAAAGGGATGGGAGACGTGCTGGGGAGAGCAGGAGGGGAGCATGGGGGTTCACGATGGGGAGCGCTGGGTGCACATTGTCACAGTAGATTTCACAACAGCCCTGAACACAGGAATTAAAAATGACCAAAAAGGTCAGAGCCATATCGACTGACACAGGCAATTCTTTAATCTATAGGTCAAAGGAAATGGAGATAATAGGATAAAAATTGTTCTATTAAAATAAAATTATAATATCTGCTTGTAATTATTTGTACTTAAAGTGTATTTGCACGGATAGGAGCTATTAGAGTAAAATTAGTATTTTTAAATTGCTTCACTTGACAAGCCTTATCCTTCTAGTGTTAATTAAGCCCCTACTGTGAGCAGCTAATGGATGGAGTACTGGACCTGGTGTGGGGAAGATTCATTTTCATCAGTTCAGATCTGGCCTCAGACACTTAATAGCTCTGTTATCTTGGAAACATCACTTAACCCTTTTTGCCTCAGTTTCCCCACTTGTCAAATGAGCTGGAGAAGATAACGGCAAACAACTCTGAATAAAAAACTGAATAACAACAAATGTTTAAAGCATTGCACTAGGTATTGAGAATAAAACCAAATGCATCTTCCACCCTTAGAGATGGGGGACGCTGGGTATGGACTTTTGCATTCAGAAAAAAAGTTGATGACGTGAGTTCATTTTCCTAAACTGCTCTTCCCCCCGCTCCCTGCACTGGCTCTTTTTTTTATTCTTTATTTTAAAGGTAACTATCAGGGTTGGGGAAGGGGAAGAATACACTGGGAAATGGAAGTAACTAAAAAAAAGAGAAGCCAATAAAAATCAAACATTGTAAATTGTCCTGCCCTCAGAGAGCTTGCATTCTGCTTGGGATAGCGGCAGGGTACAATGGTTACTGCTAAGTCAGTACAAATTCATTTCACTAGCAGAAGCTTCTCTAAGTAGCAGGGCAGACCTGGTGGTAGTAGGGGCACCTGAGGTGGGCCTAGGATAACAGGAGCTAGAAGTGAGGAGGGGCTGCACATCTGAAATCAGCTGGAAAGACATTTTCCCACTCATGTCTGATGCTCCTTGACCCCGTTTGGAGTTTTCTTGGCAGAAATACTGGAGTGGGTTGCCATTTTCTTCTCCATCTCATTTGACAGATGAGGAAACTGAGGCAGACAGGGTTAAGTGACTTGCCCAGGGTCATACAGCTAGTAAGTGTCTGAGGCAAATTTGAACTCAGACCACCCTGACTACAGGCCCAACGCTCTGGCCATTGTAGCACCTTTCCAGTCTCTTGACTTTTAAATGTCAGACTGAAGATTCCATATTTACCCTAGAAATAATGTTACTGTCCCCATTTACAAATCAGAGTGTAGCTGTCCAGACCGTCGAGTCTCTGTCCCCGGGCCCCGTCAGATGTTCCAAGAGGCCCCCCACCTGCTCCAAGCCCCTCACACCAGGCTTCCTTCACGATGATTAAATACATCTACGTGCCTCATTTAGCCCAAAGGCCAGACAGGTCTGAGTACCCGTAAGGCAGTCGCCAGACCCCAAAGCTCCCAGGTCAGCATCTTATGTCCCCCTAATAAGCGTAACCTGATCAACATCTGTCCATTAGAATCTATGCTGTGAAAGGGATTGGAGAAAGTCTCCGTCTCTGCCCATCCTGCCCCGCTGCCTAATTAACTTAGGCCGATTGGAGATGTGCGGTCTGCCGAGATAAAGGCCCCTTCTGGGAGAAGTGGGGGTGCAGCAGACAAGGGCCTTATCTCATCCCGGTCCTGTTTTTGTGGTTGATGGATTCCAGGTTCATCACTTAATCTCCCTACATTAGTGTATAGGAGGGATGGGTGACGGGGCCGCTCACCAGTTGGCCCTGGACTTCCTGACTCACTAAGTGTGTCTCCAAACCCAGTTATTTCCTGATTTATGCCTCTATTTATCCCATTTATAGAGGGAGATTTGTTTTTAATAGCCCCGACTCGATGAAATAATCGTGCCCTCAAATTGGAGCAGGTCCATTAAGGTCTTAGAGACCTGAGTTAAAAAACAGCTTGCCTCACCCTCTGTCAACTTTTCAGAAATTCAACAAACACTCTTTTGCAGATGCTAATTATCCCTTCTGTCAGTTCGGGAGCCCTCCCCTCCCTTCTGTTGGCACCTCTGTCTGATAGGAAAGTGTCCATGGATTGGACGCAATTCTCATCGGCTCTGTCTTTTTTCCTCTGGTTCACCTGTTTTCTCTCCTTTTCTTTTTCCCTCAAACTTTGCTGCCCTTTGCCCCTTCCTACCTGTTTCCCTTCACTTTTCCTCATCCACAAAAGAATACACTGGGCTAGGTGACTTCTAAGCAGGATCGTGCTAGTAAATATTTAACAACCAGCTTTCTGCTCTCCAAATATGCTCAGGACATGCGGTTTTGCGTTTAATCTGTGTTACTTGACGTGTTGCCCATCACTTTCTTAAGTCTAGGCAATTAATAAACACTAATCAAGCTGTGATGGATTTGTAGATTTTGCTGGCTTCCACATACCCCTGCCTCTGAGGTTCCTTCCTGTTAGAAATCGAGGGTCTTTGACCCATGATTCTGCAGAAAGTGTTACTGGTTGCCAAGATGAGGAAGATTTGATCCTTGCTTTCAGTGAGTTTATAATCTAGCAAGGGCAGAGTAGGGGAGGGGAAATGAAACAGGCCTTGGAAGCTGGGAGAGTTGTTAGGAGGTGACTGAAATTCTGGGGGAGAGGAAATGGGAAAGGCTGGGAAAGAGAATAGCAGAATAAAGATAAGGGGATGGATGAATGTAATAATAATAATTAATAATAGTAATAATAAACCATATTCCTAGAGAGTTTAAAGGTTTATAAAACTGTTCCCCAAACTCTGTGTAATTATAATAAATAAGCTTGTCTCTGGAAAGGGGATGAAAAAAAAGTGTTCCTCTTCCTTCTTCACAGAAGTAGGGGAGTATGGGTGTGGAACAGTGCTTATATGGTCAAACTAGGTTGATGGTACCTGGATTAGTCTTGCTGAGCTGCCTTCCTCTTACCTTCTCCCTTGTATCCTTTGTTATAAAGGTGGTTCTCTGTAGAACAATACATTTGGAGATGAAGCTGATGTGAAAGCAAAAGATAGCAATAAAAGCATAATGGATAATAGTTAGATAGTGTTTCAAGGTTTGCAAAGCACTTTGCAATTGTTATTTCACTGGATCCTCACAATAGTCCTGGGAGATAGGTATTATTGTTATCCTCATTTTAGAAATGGGGAAACTGAGGCAGGAAGAAGTGCCCAAAGCCACATGTCTAATAAATATCTAAGGTTAGATTTGAACTTGAATCCTTCACTCTATTCCTTCTGTCTCCTAGCTTCCTGTTTTTTATTTTCACTTTAAAAACACTGAAAGGATTGTGTTGAAGCCAGCTTAAACTGCCTCAGTAGAGCTGATTGTTAAATTTTTAGTGTGAGCATTTACACCTTGGAAATCAGCAAAAGCTACAAATCAGGGCTCATTTTGTCGTTCGGCTAATTGTCTGGACTTAGTGATGTTATTAATGTTAATTAAAATTTAGAATGTTATATATTCGATTTGCCAATATTTTAACATAATTAACATGTAGTGGATATCCTGCCATCTAGGGGAGGGGTGGGGAGTTGGGGGAAAAATTTGTAACGGAAAGCTATGTAAGGGTTATTGTTGAAGAATTACCCACACATATGTTATGCAAATAAAATAAAAATTAAAAAAAAAGATAAAAATAAAAATAGTAAAAAAAAAATTTAGAATGTTAAATAATTTTAAAGTGTTAATCATGTAAATTTTTGTAAAAAATATTACGTGGGGGGGGGGGGAGCTAGTTTGTGTAGTGGATAGAGCACCAGCCCTGAAGTCAGGAGAATTTGAGTTCAAATCTGGCCTCAGCCACTTCCTAGCTGTGTGACCCTGGGCAAGTCACTTAACCCCAATTGCCTCAGGGGGAAAAAAGTATAACATGTGTGCAGGATTCCCTACACATACACACCACACATACCCTTGTTGAAGAGCTGGTTGTTAAACATTTACCAATATACCCCTTTAGTTGTCTGGATTGAAGAAAGTGATGTTATTAATGTTGATAATTAAAATTTAGAATGTTAAATAATTTTAAAGTTTTAATAATGTAGATTTAAGTTAAAAGTATGTCATGTAGGGGGAGCAGCTAGTTGGTGTAGTGGATAGAGCACCAGCCCCGAAGTCAGGAGATCTGAGTTCAAATCTGGTCTCAGACACTTCCTAGCTGTGTGACCCTGGGCAAGTCACTTAACCCCAATTGCCTCAGGGAAAAAAGTATAACATGTGTGCAGGATTCCCCACACATACACACCACACATACCCTTGTTGAAGAGCTGGTTGTTAAACATTTACCAATATACCCCTTTAGTTGTCTGGATTGAAGAAAGTGATGTTATTGATGTTAATAATTAAAATTTAGAATGTTAAATAATTTTGAAGTGTTATAATACAGATTAAAGTTAAAAGTATATCATGTGTACAGGATTCCCACCACCCCCACCCCCACACATCTTTGTTGGAGATATGGTTGTTAAACATTTACCAAGATACCCCTTTAGTTGTATAGCTCCTGTCATGCCCATTCCACAGATGTGAAAACTGAGACTCAGAGAGAATATGATGGGCGCAATATTATGTCACCTTATTAAGAAGGAACTGATTCCTTTTTGTCCTGGTATTCCCAACACTTAGTACATTGCCTGGCACACAGTAGGAGTTTAATAAGTGTTTTGTGAGGCATTATTTGGTAGTCAGTGGAAAGTTTGGTCCCTGAACAGGACAGTTAATCTCACCTTAAGGAAGGGCTCTATTTCACCAACAAATGCTAAACTCAGCAAGTTAGTAAAAAATATGGGTGTAAAGGGGGCAAAGTCACTGAGTCTGGATGAATCTTTGAAACTTCATCCCCACTGTGGGGAAAGCTCAGCACTCCTGTCCAGCGGACAGCACCTGCTCCTGCCATGTTAATCTAGTGAGACTTACTGTCCATTTCAATTTCCAGGAAGCTTTTCAGTCCTTCCCTCTGGACTTTTAGGGAGATCTAGAAGCCAGATAAACGAAAGCGATAGCTATTTAATTTCATGTGTTCATCTCTTGTTTATGTTTTAATTTTATGAATTATCTGTATCTTGTATCACCTTCATTTCCAAACACATCCCCTTTTCCCCCCCCAGAGAACTATCCCTTGTAAAAGCTAACCAAAAAGGGGGGGGGGGAAGCAGCTTGGCAAAACTAACCAACATATTGGTCAAGTTTGACAGTATATGCACTGTTTCACACCCATAGGCCCTCCCCTCTCCAATGCTAGAATGCTTCATATATACTTATTGACAGATGAGCTAACAGCAGAGTTCTTCCCTTCAATGAGCTTATACATTAAGGAGATGCCTTTTAAGTACAGGATAGACTAGATGGCCAGCCAGGATTCTGCCTCGATTTCCTCATCTGTAAAATTGAGACAACATAGGAAAATATGCAAACCTTCTTCCAGGCTCCCTGCCAGAGGCAAATGAGAGATCTGGTTTCATCAGCCATAAAGGCCTCTCTAAGCATATCAACCCTTTCCTTATGCTTACTATGACTCACTCCTTCCCCACCCTGATTTTCAGAGCTGTTACCTTCTCCCTTACTGGGGACGCACAAAAAGGGGGCAGCTGTTGCCTTTCCAGCCATTCCATTAGCAGTGGGAAATGAATTGTGGAATAGACCCAGCCTGGGGATATGAAATATGGGGGACCTAAGGCTGGTAGAGACATCTCCAGAGCCAGGGCTGCAGGTGTCCAGGTGTGGGCAGCTGTGAGACTGGAGGAGAACTCATACCCCCACCCCAATACCTGGAAATGTGGCTCCATCTTTGGCTTATGGGGATTCTCCCTTCTGAAATGACTGTGTTTAATGCCTTAGAAATCCAGAGAGGTCATGATAGCCTAGGAGTATCTTTAAGGAGAGAGAATATAGCTCAGACTTCTACCCTGCAGACGAGTATAAACGTGCCTTCTCTGGGGGAAGGAAGAGGAGTCTGCCCTTGGCAGTAGACTGGGCAGGGAGAACTGCTGAGCTCCATGGCCCTCATGTGAATTTGGCAGGCAAAGATGAAGCATTTTTAGGCCCAGTGATCTTACAGAATTGCCAGGGTTGCTATACGATAGTTGTGTGTTTGTGGCTTGTGACTTTGGTGCCAAAATTTGCATGTGGATGTTTAATTGGGCAGGGAAATTCAGTGCCTTCTTTTCATGAAAAAAAAAAATGAGGGTTTTAAGATAAGGCAGAATATCACAGATCTAGGAGAAGGGGAGAAGTCATCCTGGCCAAGTCCCCTATTTTAAAAGACAAGGAAAGTGTGGGGAAAATGGAAGGGACTGGCCCTGGTCGTGAGTGGAGAAGTCAGGATGTGAACTGGGATGGAGTGTGAGGAAGTGGTCATCAATTTGGGGAAGGATCCCTGGGGGCTGTATCATAGGAGCATAGACTTACAGCTGGTAAGGACCTTAGTGTTCATCTAGCCCTACAGTTTTATGATGGGCAGGGCTAGCCAATCCCAAGGAGAGTTATTATTTACTTGCTCAATGTGTGGAATAGCCCCCCTGGGATTGGGACTTGGGTTTTCTGCCTCCAAATCTTATTCTTTCCAGATCTTCCATATGCCGGCCCAAGCATCCTAGCTAGCGGACTCCCGAAAGGACGGCCCAAAAGAGCCGAGTTACTGAAATATGGTTTGGATTATGGATGTCCCCCTTTCCCATACTACTCTTTGAAATGCTAATTAGAAATTAGCTCTTCATGTTTTCTAACTTGAGATCTCCAAAGGTTTCTCTCTGAATGGCCAACCCATAAGGGGAGACCTTATTTTCTAGACTGTAGCAGCAATATGATTTGGAGGCTTGAGTAAATTCAAAACAAGGACAAAATCTGGGCTCTGGGCCAGTGGC